>JASSUY010049914.1:0-47276 GCA_032466535.1 Forpus xanthops | reverse complement strand
GGAGCGCCGGCGGCAGACGGCGGCGGGAGCACCGCCGGGCCGAGCAGGCAGGGGGCGGGAGACACCGCCCCAGCATCGGCGTCGGTGCCGCCCGGTGGCCCGGGCACCTGCGGCGGCTCCCGGGGATGGTATGGGCCGGGGGTGAACCGCGGGGGCTGCTGGTGCCGGACCGCGGCCCTCTGCCTCTCGTGTGCGTCCCTCCCGCCCCACGGGGCAATGCTGGCGGTCCTCGGCAGGACGAGAAGGTGCCCGGCTCCGCTTCCCAAAGAGAGGGTTATGAAGAGGCGCCCAAACAGCAAGAGGGGTAGGAGGGTGCGTGCCGACAAAGGGAAAGGCAAAGAGCTGGTGCTGTCCGAGGGGTGCTGGCAGAGAAGGGTAGCCACGATGCCTGGTGCCCAGGGTGACTGTTCGGCTGCTGGGATGGGCTTCCCCATCACCGGCCAGCAGCGTGGTCCCACAAACGGGGCAAGGGGACGAGAAGGAAGGTGATAGAGGAGAGTAGTGCGCAGAGGAATGGGTTGGTCGTGTAAGCTATCCCTTCAGGGGTGTCATCTCAATGAGGGCAAACCTGGCTAGAAAGTCTTCACAGGACAGCAGACATCTCATTTGCTTGTTACTTGCTATTGAAGGCACCACCACCATCTTCTTGGGCTTGTTTTTTTTTGAGAACGGATGTCTACCCAAATCTCTACATGCCTTTCCCCCATTAGAACTAGGGTGGGAGTCCGTGTTTATGGACAGTTAGGGTGCATCGGCATCAGCACCTCAGTTTGGATCAGGAGGATGTGAATAATTCAGATCAACCTACCTGAAAGATGTGCAGTAAATGGGCTATGTGGACTATGAGACTTCAGCTTTGGGTTGGGCTGGGGTTAGTCTGAATAAACCTGCAGACATTTACAGCATGGCCACTAAGTCCTGTGTTCCTCTACAGACCTGCTCCTGCCGCATCACCATGTTTGCTATAGTGGACCTGACCCTACGCATCCAGGGTCTGCTCAGCTCTATCACCCTCTCTGACAGATCTGATTTCACGCACCACTCTAAATAGTGACTGAAGTGATCCCAAGTGCCTTGGATGCTGAGGGATTTTGTCTAATGCTTGTATGGGCAGCAGGAGAGAGTCCTGAGTAAGAAAGCTGGAGGTACAGCTGGTTCTCAGGCCCAGGGACAGTAGTGAAGGCAGTTCCAGTGGTATCAAAGAAATCATCTCTGAGACAAGACCCGTTTGCATTGCACTATCTGTTGTGACTGGGGCCCGCTTTAGGGATGGTGAGTAGAATCAGGAAGCACTAGAACAGATCTTGCTTTGCGGCAGGTAGGTGATAAGAGATGTCTTTGAGGAAGGTAGGTGGTGATGATGCTGCCATGCCTTGGCTATTCTTCGGCATGCAGGAGCATGCATGGTGGAACAGCCCCGAGATGCTTCATCTCAGTGATCAGTTCAGCAAACAGCCAGCGAGGTGAGAAGGGACAATTATGGCCCCCCATCAGGCATTTCTTTTCAATTCCTATCATTTGTGGGAGGTTTATGCCTTAAAGTGAGAAAGTCTGTATCCACAAATGTAAACATTTGTGCAGCTCCGGTTGTGTCATTTCTGTGAATTACTTAATGTGATAACTTCCACATTACCATCTTCTTCTGATTCAGAAGTGGAGTCTCTTTAGTGTGAGTTGTTATCCTGCCTGCGTGGGTGAATAAATCCTCTTGTTATCTCAGTGAAACAGGGAACTGAGCTTCCGATGCTTTCTGCGCTGCCTGCCTCAGCTTTGCTCAGGTGGGGATGTCCTGCAGACCAGCGTCCGCTGCCCCTGACAGAGACTGGTGAGCAGAGCTGGCTGGGGACACATCCTCCTACCCCGAGGAGGCTTCTTGTGTTTGCAGAGGTAGCTGGGTTCTTAGCTGGAATGAAGGCACACAGCTGAAGATGGAACAAACTCTGGCGGAAGAACTGTTACCCTGAGGCTCTCATACGCCTGAGCAGATGCTCGTCCATCTATCCATCCCATCTAGATGGATTTAGAAGACTCTTTATTTGCCTAGGATTTCCAGACACCTCGTTTCACTGGTTTTGATAAGGGGTAGATTGCAACTGTGTATGTGCTGCATGTTGACAATGCACATGCAGAGGAGTGCCAATGGTTGGATCTGGGAACACTGAAGCCCCACAGTGCAGGGTTCCCTATGTATCCAGGCAGTCCAGGCTAGAAGTGAGAGCACCCTTCATCCCGACTCATCTCTTAGAAGGACTCACAGAGCTGGGAGCAGTTTTTCCTACAGAGCCAGGCTGGACTCTGACCCGTGATCTGCTGTCTAAAGGCTCAGTAGCTCACTAGAACACCCTCAGACATGCCACGTTAAGCAGTGTTTCCTAGAAGAGTTCATTGTATGAAGATGAGTTATTGCTGGAGAGCAGTTCGGTGGGTCCAGGGCAATGTGCTCTCTGAAGGCGCCCTGGGTTCTTAAAGAAACATCTAAAAGAGCTCTTAACCAAGAAACAAACACCAGAATCCTAAAAGCAAAAGCACAAAGAGAGCAGCCAAATTCACATCACACTGCTTTGATGGTTTGCAGCCCTTACTCAGGACCTTGAGAAGTGACTATGGGAGGTTTCACATGTTTCTCACAGATCACGGATGCAATTGAACCCACCCTCAGAGCCATGGCTTACACAGCCTCTCGTGAGGCTGCACTGGTGTGCTTCCAGGCAGGTTTCCTGGCTTCCTTCCTGGGATGTGGTTAATGGCTAACAAGAAGCCAGCCAAGCAGATATGTTGGCAGATTCCCTCAGCAAAGGCAGTGACTGCAATGGAGATTTATCATATCCAAACCTGAGATTCTATTTCTAGCTCTGTACAGAAAGATTTAGTGAGATTTCTCGGATAATTCATCTGCAAAATGGGAGAGTGATAATAGCTCCCATCAGGGGACAGGCGACTAATGCTGTTCATGAGCTACACGGAAATACAGGGGTGTGCAATGTAAAAACTAGGATTTGAATTTGTGGGTGCTTGTCTACAGAGGAATGTTTGTCCTTACACAGCTGGACACCTTATAAAAGATTGGTTTTCCTGTTAAATGCGTCAGTATTTGTATATGACATTTTCCTTGAGAGAAGGAAATATCAGGGTAGGCTTATCAAGCCCATGGTTATTCTGATGCTGTATGCCATTTGGTACATATCCTCCTGCTTCCCCCACTCCGCTGCCCAACCGATGGAAGGCTTCGTGTGCTCTTCTCAGTATGTTACTGACCCCTTTTGCATCCCTCCTGGCTCTGTAGCATCACTGATATCCCAGCGCGCAGAGTTCCAGGCTGTAAAGGACGTTCAAATGTAATTTCAGTGTTTAATTACACCACTTCCCAAAATTACCAAACACTCACTTGTTTGTTCTCATACAGGGAAAGGATAATTAGGAGCTCTTGAATCATTAATCTGGGATCCTATGATGTCTGGAAGGAGCCAAAATGATTTATGTTCTTCGGATTTGTAACCCAGGAATGCAGTTTTCGTTTTACCACCCATTCCCCCAGCTTGTCTGGCTATGCCTGAGGTTTCTCGAGACCAGAACAATCCTTTCCTCATTCAAAAATAGGCTGGGATTTCAGGAGCATTGCTGATGCACTGGATGCAGCTGACCTGAGCAAGGGAAGCTCTCCGGCTCTCATTCAGGACCTATGGATGTGCATCATCAGGTCCCATGGACTTGTGCACCATCAGGTTCCTTAGATGGTTTCAAACCTGATCTTCTCCTTCATCGTGTGGTTCTTCATTCTCCCAATCCCTGCCTTTGCCTTCTGAGACTTGGGCAGTGTGGCTGGAGTACCTGGTGGAGCCCAAGGCAAAAAAAGGGGTTGAGTAGCTCATCTTCTCTATGTCCCAGGCAACCAGATCTCCCATTTTCTTCCAAAGAGAGCCCACATTTTCCTAGTCTTTCTTGTTGCCCTTGATGTCCCTGGCCAGATTTCATTCTATCATGGCTTTACCTGATCCCTGGCTGCTTGGACAGTTTCTCTGCATTCCTCCCGGATTACCTGTCCTTGCTTCCACCCTCTGTAGGCTTCCTTTTTGTGCTGGAGTTTGTCCAGGAGCTCCTTTTTCATCCACACAGGCCTTCTGGTGTTTTCACCTGCCTTCCTCTATGTTGGGATGCATTGCTCCTGAGCTTGGAGGAGGTGATTCTTGGATATTGACCAGCTTTCTTGAGTCCCTCTTCCCTGCAGGGCTTTATCCCATGGTACTCTATCAAGCAGATCCCTGAAGAGACCAAAGTCTGCTCTCCTGAAGCCCAGGGTAGGGAGCTTGTCCACCCTCCTCACTGCCCTATGGTTCTCAAACTCCATTTTGTGACCACTGCAGCCAAGCCTTCCCTTGAGCTCCACGTTCCCCACCAGCCCTTCTTTATTGGTGAGAGTAAGGTGCACCGTAGCACCTCTCCTCATTACCTCCTCTATCACTTGGAGAAGGAGCCTCCTGGATTGCTTAGGCCCTGCTCTGTTGTCCCTCAAGCAGGGTGGTTGAGGTTCCTCGTGAGGAACAGAGCTCATGAAAGTGAGTCTGCTCCTATATGTCTATAGAGGACCTCATGCACTCAGTCTTCCTGGGTGGGTGGCCTGTAGCAGACCCTGTCCCTGCCTCCCCTTAAATTCTAACCCATACATTTTTTGTTCACTTCCTCTTCCATGCCCAGGCAGAACTCCATGCACTCCAGCTTGTCACTGACACAGGAGGTGCTTGTCCTTCCTGAAGAGCCTCTATCCTTACATTCCAGCACTGCCATATAGGAGCCATCCCACCGTGTCTTTGTGATGCCAGTAAGATCATAGCCCTGCAGAGTGCACACATCTCTACCCCTCTTGTTTATTCCCCATGCTACATTTGCATAGAGGCATTTCAGCTGGGTCCCTGCTGAAGCTGACTTACTGGATGGAGTGGCTGGAATTCCTTTGTGCTGCTGTTTAGGTGCTCTCCTGCTCACCTGTGACCCCTCTCCAAGCTCTGGGCATCTCTTACTGGCAATGGCACCAGACTGGTAGGAGCAGGATCAATTGAGGTTCCTCTGCCCCAGCAACTTTAGTTTAAAGCCCCTTTCACCAGCTTGGCAGGGCTATGACTGAAGATGCTTTTTCCTTTCTGGACAGATGGGCCCCATCAGCCCCCAGCAGACCAGGCTTCTCAAAGCAAGTCCCATGGTCTAAGTAGCTGAACCAGGCTGCGGCACCAGTCCTGTAACCACTGTTGAAGGCTGGATTAGACTGGCCCTTTCAAACCCTTTCCCAGGGAACAGGAGGACTGATGAGAAAGCTCCTTGTGCTCCAGAGTCCATTACTGCTGCTCCCAGGACTCCATAATCCTCAACAGGAGGAGAGCCAAAGACTTCTTCAGGAGGGATGCTGGGGAAAGAAACTGAGACACATGAAACAAAGGCAACCCACTGTTGTTTGGTGGTGTTGCTTGGATGTGATTGCACTAAGGAGCCCTGGGGTCCCTCCTGGTAAACATGTACTTGGGAATACTGTCAGAAAGGAGCCAGTCCAGAGCTGAGCACTGGAAAGTGCCTGGTACTCCTATTCACTTTAACCTCTGAGAAGAGCGAATAGAAGCTACTCTCTCTCTGCAGCTGCATTAGGCTGATGGGCCACTCAAATGGACGATGAAAACTGTTCTTTTTCTCCTCATTGAGATAAAAGGAGATGAGAGGAGGCTGAAGTGCACAGCTTCCTCCCTTCTAGACCTCGGGAGCATGCGAACAAACACACAGGGTCATTTGGCTCTGAAGGCTGATGGATGCGAGTGCTTCACTGCAGAGCCCGCAGGGAGCATGAGTCACATGGGCTGCCTCAGCAGATCCAGGCTGACAGCATCCACCAAATCACCGCCTCACCATGCACTCAAAGGGCAGAAATAACCTGGGAAGCAGGAGGTGGGGCTATAGCCAGGGTTGTTTCAGCCCAAGAGTTCCTAGTTCAGCAGAACTGGACATCTTCAGCTGTGTCCAAGCTCCTTCCTCTGATGGAGCAAGCAGGTCTGGGGGTCCCGACAGGGGAGCATGCACCAGAGGTGTCTCCAAAGGATGGAAACATGTGCTTTTTGTCTTCTGCAGCCGAAGAACGCGGGGAGCAGCTGTACCAGAAAGCACCCAACACTTCCTTAGGAAAACCCATCACTTCTCAGTTTCTAAACTTGCTTTCTGTGATGTTTCCACATGGCTGCACAGAGCTCTTGCTGCAGTTGTCATTTCATGAGTATTGGCAGGTAAGCCTTTCTGAGCCTTGCCATCAGCCTGGGATTACCCTGAGGAGCTGTCACCACATGATGAAATATGTCTGTCCTTGTGTTTGCTGCTTTGTAGACTTGTGTATCACTATGGTTTGCATCATGCAAAGGCATTATTCCATTGCGTGGTTAGACGTACCCTCATCACACCTAGCGAAGGTGTGACGATGCCTCCTGAGAAGGAGGATCAGGGTACGTGCAACACAGCCTATAACACCCTGAGGTGCTGCAAGGAAGGGACCACACAGATGTGATCCCATAAGGACACCTGGCTTTTCATCTCTGTCTTCAGTGCCTCATAGGAGAGCTGTTGCCACAGTATTACCTGCTGCACAGGCGGTGTGAGAGTGTATTGTGTCAGAAAGGGAGTGTGCTGTTGTATTGCCTGGGCAAGATGTCACTGGAGTCCACTGTAGCTGGGGACTCGTAAGGTACATCTACATTGGCACTTATGTTTTGTGCAAGCTTGTTCTTATCTGGTCTGTGCCTGCACCTCCATCCTGTCTTGAAGCCCACACTGAAGCTTTCAGTATTGCACTCAGATGGATCACAAAGCCCATGGAGGACTTGCTCTGTGGATGTCATCTCTCAGTCAGGGCAGCTGGTGCATCTAGGGAACAAAAGTCATCATGTGAAAAGATACAGACAGGAGAGCTTCCAAAAAAAGAGGTTTATGCCATAGGAGCATGATGTGGAGCACTTGCAGGTGAGCATTGAGTATGGCAGGTCATGACTGTTGAGATCAGGAGAACTATTGAGGAAGTGCGCAGTGTTGAGGAAGGCTTATCACTTTTGTTACGTTCATCCAGGTGGGAAAACTGGAAGCTGTGCATCTTGGTGCACAGCTGTACACTTACAGGCATCCCAGTGGTACCATCATATCCACTGTAATTCCAGCTAGGCTACCTGGAAATGGATGGAGGGACCTTCTGCATCTATGTAAATGGAGAGACAGCATTTGGTAGCTTATGGGGACTCAGCGTGTTTCTTCCAGCCCTTGGAAAAGAACAGGACTGGGGTTGCTGAGCTAAGGGTCACATGTCGACGTGGTGACACTCCTTGCCCTGTGAGAGGCCACCCTGTGATGGAGGCTAAGGTAGGGTAAGGTAAGGTTATCTTAGGGGTTTTTATTAGGATGATGCTGTGACTGACAAAGTCAAGGCTTGTGTCCTTAAGTACAGATCTGATTGGTTCAGCTGCCAGAGCCTCAGATGAGCATCTGAGCTGCTGGATGATGGTTGCACTGCCAGAGGAGCTTTGTGATGGATGCTCACCCAGTGTGCTGCTTTGTCCACCTAGGGATCGGGCAGTACAGGATAATCCCTCTGCTCTGGACATCAGTATGAGTGGAAAATGGAGCAGGTTTGGGTACTTAAGCAGTTATTTAAGAAGGGTCTGTAGTGCAGGAGCAGGGGTTAGTTTTGGTTGTGGGGTCTATGCCAAGCACTTTATAATGACCACTATATTGACCACCACTAACATGTGCTCATTTTCCTTCATACAGCTCCCAAATGGACCTCTCCTTAAGCCTTAATGCTTTGTTTAGCAAATTGATGGGCCTCAACTGGCTCCCAAAGTACCTTTGCAGTTCAGGGGCAGGACAGGAGCAGGAGTGACTATGCACCCATGGGAATGGACCAAGGCTTTTCCAAAATTAATGTAGTTTTGCATGCACAAGCACAAGCTCTGGGAAGGAAACCAGCATTAGCACAGGTCTTCATCACTCCTGTCTGCGTGAGGATGATGGTGGAGGAGCAGGCATGACACTGGTGATGGCCCACACCTGCTGCCACAGCTGCCTGGGGCCGTGTCCCCGCTGAGGGGCAGAGATGGGGTTGTGGGGGGCAGGATTTCCCCCGCTCTCAGATGTCATCTCTGCCGTTGTTGGCACCTGTGTTCTCTGTCAGTAACGACGTGATGCTCCAGCACCTCCAGCATGGGGGTACTCTGCCACGGGGAGCCCTTCCCACAGCCCCTCTTTGCCTCTATGCAGCAAGCCCGGGGTGGATGAACAGATCTGGACCGCAGGCAGTGACAGCTATAGGAGCTTGAGGCTTTTCTGACCCACCGCTTGTGGACAGTAGGATAACCTCTGCAAACACAGGGCTTCTGTGAACACATTTCAACAGTATTTTTTTCTTCCAGGACATTTTGGCATCTCTGCAACCTGCTTGTACTTCCATCCTAAATTTAATGGGCTTCTCACTCCCACTTCCCATCCTGAGCCAACAAAGACTCATTTTGCTGAGAACCATTTTCAATGGGTTTCTCAGAAGCATCTGTTCCTTGTGCTCTGTAGGTTTGCTCAGATCAAGGCTGGTTTGTTCTCCTAGGAAATGACTTGGTCACCCCATTCCAACCTTACCTTCTCTATCAACATTCACCACTACTTCAGGTGTTTCCAGAAGCTGTTGGTAGCCCAAACTGCCCTCCCAACAACATTATTCCTGAATGATGCCATTGCTTCCGGTGTTTTCACCCGTGCATTGGCTTGTTGTGGGACAGGTGAAGTCTACAGCCTGAGGAGGGGTTTGGGGGGTTCTGTTTGGGGGGACTGCTCAGGAAAGGCAAATGAGGATGGACAGATTTCATACAGGGCCGGGGGGCTGGTGCATTAAGGAAGGCTTGTGGCAGCCATGGAGTAGGAGATGGTGAGAATCAGGATTACACATCCTAACAGGAAAGGGAGAAATGTGAATTTGAACAGAAAAAGTGTCACAGAAAATATTTGGTCCATCTTGCAAAAAGAAATCCAAACTAACCCAACCCCAAAGTAATTTATTGTAGCTTGGCCAGAGAAAAGAATTGCTTAAAATTGGCTCTACAAGAAGGCCAAATTAAGTGCACATGCAAAATACAAGTGAGTATGTATATATATATGTAGATGTTATTCAATGTTTCTCTTATAGAACTGGGGATCAACCATAACCCTTAAGGGTTTCTTGTCTTGTCTCTCAGCTTCTAGCCAGACAACATCCCTCTGTGGCATTCGACCGGAGAAATGAGGAAGAAATAAAGGATTACATCAAAATAGGAGAAAGATGGATTAACAGAGCACTATGTGCTGGCTGGTGTTTAGGCACAAGCAGACACTTCATCCGTCCTTCTGACTCCAGTGCTGCAATACTACTTACTGAATCAGCTGCAAGAGAAAAGTACTATGTGAGTATCAGTACTGCACAGGTGAAAGGCTTTGCTTGGATACCTTGCAGCCAGCCCCACACTTGTTTGTGTAGTGTAGAGAATGACACCCTGGCTCTGTAACTAGGAATGCAAATGGTTACTTGCGCATCCACATGGTTTAGATTGAGGTTTCACTTACACTGAGTTGCTTACTTGGCAAAGGGAGTTAAAGAACAGCCGTATCAGCACTTGTATTGCACAGATATATCTAGTTTTTGATGGAGCTCTATGGGCTTTGTTGTCTCCTTTTGAGGAGTATTTTTGAACCTAATTCTCTGCATACACATCCCAGCTGGGAAGCAGTGTTTACCAATAAACATCCTGACTGCATTCTCAGTGACAGTATCAAAAATAGGTCAAACTGTCACAATTTGCTACTGTCACCAGTGTAAGGGTGGTGAGGCACTGGAATGGGTTGCCTGGGGAAGTTGTGAATGCTCCATCCCTTGCAGTGTTCAAGGCCGGGTTGGACAGAGCCTTGGGTGGCATGGCTTAGTGTGAGGTATCCCTGCCCATGGCAGGTGGTTGGAACTGGATGATCTTAAGGTCCTTTCCAACCCGAACTATTCTGTGATTCTAAAATTAAGCAGAAGTCCAGTTCTGCATCTACACATTCACTGAACTTGTTCTTGCAGTCGTTTATGCTGTCCTTAGCTCTCCCCTTCCAGTGACAGAATAGCTGTCAGTGTTTATCCACAGCTGCTTCTCAATCCAGATACCATGCAAGCTCAAAGACCTGGGAAAGGGCAGCTTCTCTTCCGAGAAATCCTTGCTCCCATGAAAAGGTCAGAACAAGATGATGTATTTTGTATCACCCAAGGCCTTTGGGAGAGGACCTGGTTCACTGTGTTCTGTGCTTTTATCTTCTCTTTCCTTGCTCCCAGGAGGTTATTGGCCATTTTCAGATTGCAGTCCAGCACTGTGCTAGCTGCAATTACATAGAATCATAGACTGGCTTGGTTTGGAAAGGACTTTGGCATCACCTAGTTCCAACCCCCTGCCATGGGCAGGGACATCTCCCACTTGACCAAGGCACATAACCTGGAACTCCACGCTAAGCAAATCACATCTCTGAATGCAGAGCTTGGGTTGCAGCCTACACAAATCAAGCACAGCCCTTCACTCGCAGAGTAACCCATACAACCTAGTGTGCTATACTTGAGTTTTAATATTCACCTTACTATCTCTTGAATTCTGACTCTTAGCATTTAAAAAGGCTAAAAGTATCCACATCCTGTTCAGATTAAGTTGAGTTTAATATTCCATTTACCAGCAAGAGATGCTTCACTACTGTATTTGTATACCTGATTTGATTTTAAAACTTGGGTTTCATCCTTAAGCTTGGTTATGTGCCTTCCACCTCCACAGGTACATCCAGGTCCCAAATCCACTGTGGAACCTATTGAAGAACTTGGGAGCTCCAGCTTGGGTTTGGCTAACATCTCTCAAACAGCAAGATAATTCAAGTGAAACCTCTCTGCTCAAAAGGTTCTCAGCACAGTGCCACCATGGGTTTGGGGCACAACAGGAAATTCATTAAACACAGCTCGTGACTTCATGTAAGAGCTGAAAATGCTGACGTGCAGCTGTACTTCAGCACCAAGCAGGCTCAAGATCCGTTTCTTCCTGCTTTACCATCCAACCCCCGTCTTGAAACCAGTCCTTGCCCATTCTGGGTGCTCTCATTGCCACTTACCATTGACACTGACATGTCTTGTTTTCCAGCAAGTATTGTCTTGCTTTTGTCATCCTTTTTCTCCATTGCTGCCAGGAGAAAAGGGATAAATAACAATTGGATCTTTTTACTCTTCAAATGCTTCCCTCTGAAATGGTAATGAAGTACTGTCTGACATCTGCAGACTGTTTCTAACAGCTTGCTCTAAGGATTGACCCTTTAGCTGCTCTGCCCCACACCCACACAGAAAACCAGAGCCCTATGGTTTGATCACCTTTCACAAGGACCAGGGCACTCACCCTTCTCCGCTGCCATCTTATGCTACTGATGATGCACAGGCACACAAGACCGAGTGTTAATACACTGCCTCCAACACTTGCTCCAATTGCCACATAGCTATTCCAAAGAGGAGTTTCCTCTGGGGAAGGAAAAAAGTATTCAGAAACAAAGAGAATTGTAAGACTTTTGGGTGGAGGCAGGGCCGTGATGCTGATGTCCATACCCACAGGGTAATGAAGGCTCATCTTCCTGTCATTGTCTTCTATGAGGTGACAGCACCACAGCCCTGCAGCACTGACTTTCACCTTCACTTCATGCTGCTTGGACTTCTTGATGTCCATCTGCGTCCCATTCACACGTTCCCAGAGCAAGTGGGCATTGGATGGGAGTGGACCAGAGACTTGGCAGGTCAGGGTCATCTCAGCTCCTCTGGGGAGCGGCCCCGCATGGCTAGCTGAGACTGTAAAGGAAAGAAGAGAGTGAGAGAACAGGAAGATGGGTCCACACATGCTTTTGTGGCTTCCAGGTTTCTGCAGATCCTCCTCTCTTAATACACTTCTCTTTCTCTCACCTTTCATCACCACCAGGTCTATCCTGCTCTGCACGTATCGTCCTTTGTACGCCAGCTCGCACTTGTACTGCCCAGAGTGGTTGAAATGGACTTTGGGCAGTTCCACTTGTATGGTACCTTCAGGTTTGGTTTCAGGTATCTCAGACCCAAAGTGACTGCTTTTTTTGATCTCCTGCTGCTCTCCTCGTGCTGTGACTCTGAAATCAAGTAGCTCATGGGTGGTTGCACTTTCCTGTTGTTTCCAATTCAGTTGTCCTGTGAAATCTGCTTTCCATTTTATCTTCTGGAAGTTCAGGAGCCATGACAAGATGACAGAGCTGTCAACGCTTACATACTTTCTTTCCACATTTGGATTCTGAAAACCTGGATTCAGAAGAGACAAGGAATACAGAGGAAGGGAAAGCCAAGGCTGCACCTTCCTATGTCTACCCTTGGGCTGGAGAGAGACACGCTGTGCTCAGCTGAAGGAGGACTTGAAGAAAAGCCATGAATTACCCCAAGAAGGTTAAACAGTAGCATCTGAGAACAGGTTTAAAGAACCAAAGCTCCCCAAAACAGATCTGGAGGGGAGGAGGATCCTCTCCTCACCAAGATGAGAAAGGAAAATGGAAGCAATTGTGGAACGGGGTTCAGGGAGCAAAGCAATCCTCAAGCTACAGTGTTGGAAGCTCTGGGAAATTGACCCTGCAGCGCCATTGCTTGGGATGCTGGAAAGTAAAAGCTCAGCTCATGAGCTGGAGAGAGCACTGGTTCCCAAGCATGCATGTGAGTTGAGATTTTGTTATCACATACCTAATACCTTCACATCAAAGGGGATGTTTTGATTAATCAATGGAGAGTCTGAATGGATGTGACACATCCAGGTCCCGCTGTCCGTAACCTCCACCTGCTTTAACTTCAGTGTGTACTTTTGACGGGTCATGTTTTCTGAGGGTGTTGATCTTACTGTGTTCTTGTTACTGTTGGACACTGTGATGGTGAGATTCGGTAGAGAATGGGATGAACTTTGCAATACAGTCAGCTCAGGGACTTCGTTCGCCAGGAAGCACCCATCTGAAGAAATCATCACTGTAAAAACAAAAGGTGCAGTCAGTAAGTCCACCCCTTTTCCTGTGACAGAGGAATAAGTGGCACAGCAAAGAGGCTATGGAGGCTCTGTGCTCTGGAGATGGCGGAGAAATGACCTCTGATAGCCCAGGACACAAGAAATGGCAGCTGGATAAAGAATTCCAGCAGAGATATCTCTCTGAGCTCTATGGTCCATTTCCCCCCTCACCTTCTCATGGATAAAAGCCTTTTAATCACTCACATTGAAAGACATGCAGTGAGATACTCTCTATGTGAGAGTCATATTCACAGGTGTAGGTCCCAGCATCGGAGAGCCTTAAGTCCACCACCTTCAGGTGTTTACTCCTGTGGTCAATATGTGATCGATTGGTCATGGTAGCTTTGCCTTTTGGGGAAATAAACTTGGTTAGGAGGGAAGAGGTTTCTCAGGGATGTCCCGGGGAGAAGGGGTAATGACTCAGAAGCCTTACCTTTCAAATATCTATCTCCATATTGCCTTATAAGAAGATTATTGTACTTCCAGGTCACCTCTGGTTTATAAGATATGTCTCCACAGTTCAGGAGCACTGTCTGTCCTGCCACTCCAATCTGTAGTACACTTTGCTGAGCCACAATGGGGATGAGACCTGAAAGTCAATATCCATCAAAAAAAAAAACACCTACATTCACTTCCCAAAGGGTGGCTCAGTGAATATTTCCCATCTCTCCAAAAAGGAGCAGATATTTCTTCTCCCTTTCCCAGATACTGGGAAGATTATCCGCAGTTTCTGGATTTTTCATTCCTTTGTCCCATCCATCCATTCATCCATCCCTTTTCTTTCCAGCTCCATAACTTCCCCCCCCATCACTTTGGGCTCTTTACCTGGCTAATGGTTATGGTTATTATATTATATAGCATTCCCAATTTTGATATATTACTGAAACAGCCTTTTTCCACTGGAAAAGATGTAGTTGTCCACTGATAGCAAAGGCAGGGCCGCCTTCCTTCACTCCCCAGTCAAGGCCTGAGGCAGTACTGGCAAATTTTCTCACCCTTTTCTCCAGTTTTTGCATGGAGCCAGTCTGAAAGCCCAAGAAAATGACAGGAGAAAGTAAGAAAGGAAAAGAGAAGGCTGGCCTAATGTCAGGTTTCTGCTCGTGGAATGAGGGCTACATGACAGTAACAGAAGTAGGAAGTATAATGTTGAAGAAATATTAGTGGTAGTTTCATGGAAGAACCACTTCCTTTCCTTCCCTGCAAAGAAGACTCCTGCAGGGGACTGCAAGGAAGAGATGGAGTTGCCAAAGGTATGACTGGAACTGCTGGGAAGCCCTCAGAGCTGCCCAGCCTGCAGATCACCAGGTGATCCTTGTACCAGAGAGCCACAAATGCAAAGTTTCTATGAGTTTAATGGAGGGGTTTCTCTGAGAACATACATAAACCACAGCATTGCCCATGCAGACTTTTGATAATCACGCTTTGGACCACTGTGAAATTGTAAGTGTTATTCATAAGAGTTGGGATCTTCTGCTTTGCTTTTGGTTCTAGAATGCATAAAAGATTTCCAATCTTTCCTCTGCAACCAGAGGAATCAAAGCTGATTATGTGGGATGTGCAGGCTTGGGCTTCTTCAGTCGCTTTCCTTTCTTGGGAAATGAGCACTAAAAACCCCACTTAAATTTAATAACATCAGCAGTCAAGCCAAGCTGGTAGCATCTCATTTGTAAGTGCAAATGTGTAATGAGAAGTACCCACGTTTTGCCTGGACAGCTGGAGGTGGTGTGAAGGGCAGTGATTTTCACTCTGTGCTCCATGTGCACCCTGGCTTTCACAGAAACCCTTCTCTTGCATCCCTACAGGGCAGCTCCCTGACCCTAGTGATGCTCCAGACACCCTGGTTTTGGCTGTCAGATTCAGAAGGCAGCCTGGGAACAACCTAAGTCCCAGAGTTTGAGTGTCTGTGGTGCCTCTGAAATAAAATGGATGTAGGGACCCTCTGCTTCTAGAGGTCCCTCTGGCCTCATCTCCACTGCATGGCCCCACAGAGAGCTGCTGGGCTGTGCAGGGAGGAGCCAGACAAGGTAAGAAGGCAGCTGTCACATCTTCATGGTTGGAATGAGCCTGCTCTAAAGCATGCGAGCTGAGTTGCATGGCAAATCAGGAGGAGCATAAAACCGTCCCATATGCTGTGAGGCTTGTGGAGAGGCTGTAAGAACTGGGGTGGGAGGGAGCTGTTACTGAGCTGAGGACTTACCTAGATGCAGAACCAAGAAGATGGCAAGTGTGCTGCTCACCACCACGCTGAATGATTCCATCACTGTGGGAATGCTGCTCACTGCTGCAGACTGCAGGGCTGGAAGTGCTGTCGCTGCTAAGGGATGCTATCCTGGAAGACCCAAATGCTCTGTTAACAATGGTTGATTTTGAGACCTCGGTGCATAGGATCCATGTTCCCAGTCAGCACGCACCCATCCTTCAGTGCAACAAAATGGAAACTTGTTGGTAGAATCACTAGAGCCCTATGCTTCAGCAAAGGATCCAGCTGCAGTGTTCCCACTAGGATTTGATATTAAACATAGCATTTTCCTCATCCCTAGGTTTCTGGCACTCATTGGACTGCAGCTGTTTATACTGCCAAGAATTCTATGGGGTTTTTTACTTCTCTATGGTGGGTTATTGCAGTGATTAAGGCTAAAGAACATACAGAACTGCTTTAGCAAAAGCACAGCCAGCAGGCTAGGGAGGTAAATATTTTCCTCTATTTGGCACACCTGAGGTCTCCTCTAGGATACAGGATCCAGTTTGGGGCTCCCAGGACAAGATGGATGCCAACAAACTGGACAGAGTCCAATGGAGGGCTAGTGGGATGGTAAAGAGGGAGAAACAAGATGGGGGATTTGGTGGGGAGAAGAGGGCCAAGGTGGGATCTTATTTCAGCCTCCCATTATCTAGAGGATACTACATAGATGAAGGAGCCAGATGTACACAGGAGAGGAACAGGAGGCAGCAGCTATAGGTTTCAGCAACGAACTAGACATAAAGAAAAACTTCTGCCCACTGAAGACAGTTCAATATTGGAGTTCAATATTGGCCAAGGGATGCCAGGCAATCTCCACCCTTGGAGATGCTCAGAAGTTCCCTGGGTAAGGCCCTGAACAACGTGCTGCAGCTTTAGAGTCAACCCAGCTGTGTGCAGGAGGTTGGACTGGGGACCTCTAGAGGTCCCTTGCTATCCAAGTATTTCTGTGCGACTGTCGTGGTTTAAGCCCGGCCGGTAACTCAGCACCACGCAGCAGGATGCTCACTCCCCCCTTTCCCCTCACTCTGGGTGCAATAGGGAAGAGAATCAAAAGAATGTAAACTCCACGGGTTGAGATAAGAACAGTCCAGTAACTAAAGTATAATACTACTATTACTGATAATGAGGAGGGGGATAACAAGGGAAGAGAATATAAAACTGAAAGGGCAAGGGAAAACAACAATATACACAAGTGATGCACACTTCAATTGCTTTCCACCCACCGGTAGATGCCCAGCCTGACCCGAGCAGTGATCTGGTCATTCCAGATGACTCCCCCCAGTTTATATACCAGGCATGATGGGCTGTGGTATGGAATACCCCTTTGGCTAGTTTGGTCAGGTGTCCTGTCTCTGCTTCCTCCTGGCTTCCCCTCCTCCCTGGCAGAGCATGAGACTGAAGAGTCCTTGATCAGGGAAAGTGCTACAGAGCAACCACTAAAACATCGGTGTGTTATCAGCGCTGTTCTCAGGCTGAAGCTCAAACGCAGCTAATAGGAAGGAGAAAAATAACTGTTAGAGCTGAAACTAGGACAGTGATTTTGTGAGTTTATGACTAAGGCCTTCTTTAGGCTGTTATTAATATTTTTCTTCAATTTCTTTTCTTGTGTGTGTGTGGTCTATTTATTTCTTACCTTAAAACCCACCAGGTCTGATGTTGTTGGAAAGACTTGTTTGAACTCTTAGAACTATTCAACAAAAAGGCTGGGGAGAAGGGAGGAATGAGGTCTGAAAGAAGTTGCCTTGATGGTGACAAAACCTGAAGTGGGATCTGGAAGCTAACATCAAATTAGATGAAGTATCTGACTGTAGAAGAGACCGAGTGCTAGTGTCAGCTTCAGCTGGGTGGGCTGACAAGGTGAAAGGGACCATGGGAGCTGGTGCAAGGAGGCTACTGAGCTCTCCATCACTAAACTGAGATACATCACAAAAAGGGAGCCAAGCAGATTAACTGGCTTGGGAGCAAGCAGAAACAGTGAGGACATCTCACCTCTCCAAAAGCAAGCACTCCCCATGCCAAGAGCAGTTTGTTAAGTCTATCAAGACTGAATACTGGAGTTGTGACAAAAAGAAATGCAAGGGTAATTTCATACAATATTTATATGTATGATATTAAGTAGAATATATTCTATTACAGGATAATTAAACACTGAAATGAATTTAAATGATCAGAGCACATGAAACTATCAAGGAGTAGACAAAAACATTAGCAGTACATTTACATGGAGATCAGGGCAGCATGACAATCCGATAGATAGACAGGCATACACGCGTGCACATATGGAAACTGCAGGTGCAAGAGCAACCCAGCGGCCATGTGCACCATTAGAAGAGAAATAGATGGCAAAGGTGCAGTCAAAGAAGATCTGTGGCTCATCTCATGCAGAGCAAAAAAACCTATGCAGCCCCAGCTGGAGCGGTTTTGTGCAGAAGTAGTAAACCAAAGGGGCCATGTGATTGGAAATCACTTCTAAGAGGGTACAGTAGCAGTGATGGAGCAGCTTGCTGGGCTATGCTACAGAATGAAGAAAGGGACTGCAACAAGGCATCTGCATGCATCTAACTCTGCAGAAACATCTATATCCAAGAACTGGCTTGGGGCCCTGGGTAAGAGCCATTCCTGAGATGACAGAAGAAACCTTGTTCCCACTATGACTAGTCCCAGGCACCCATCCCAGTGGCACCAGCAGCAGAAGTCAGACCCTCCTCTGAAGTAATACTTGCAAATTGACAGGGTCAGTGCTGGGTTTAAGATACTTCAAAGTCATTAAACTTTGTATAAAACCTGAAGGTAATGGAGCAGGTTAAAGGTAATGACATCGCTGAGTCACACACCATCGTTTTGTTTTGGTGGGAATTGCTATTTTCCTGTCATCTTATGGCTTCAGTTTGTTCTTCAACTTCTTGCTACCTGGTTATTGAGTGAAGCCATACAACCAGGGCACCGTGGGACTGGTGAACTGCTGACCTTGCTTGGTTTGCTAGAAGCACATTGATTTATCTTTGTTTTTCTGTTTCTTCTCATGGTTTCACATGTTCTGCATTCCTACTTCATTCATACTAATCTTTGTATTTCTGTGGCAGATACCTTCAATAGGGTGTCTACCACCTACATGATACATATCAGTGGGGGAAGCGGGTTGCCTTCAGCTAGCATTTCTTTCATACATGTTCTCTCTCTCCCTGTATTATCTCTACTCCTCATGCATATCACTTCCTATTTTCCCCTGTCTCCCTCTGTATCCGCATCCCTCCAGGCCAGCTCACAGGTGACTTACTCTGGAGTTTACAGATCTTGGGGATCAAGGCTCTGCCATGTTAACTGAGCAAGCCACTCTCATTAGTGGATGCCTGTAGCAGACCCGCAGCCTCCTTACAGGCAGCCCGGCTGTATCTGATGGTAGTACTCATAAATTAAGTGGTGTCAGGGAATGTCCCCGGGCACTGGAACAAACTCATCAGTCCTGTTAAATTGCTAGAACATTTCCTGACACATTTTTGGCCAAGGACAAGTCTCACTCTCCCCAGCAACTCTTGGGATGCATTTAGGTTATAGCATGGGCCAGGGACCACTCCCATTAAGTGGCTGGCCTGTAGCCAGTTCCGTTTGGAGGTTAAGTGAGTTTAATAGCCCAGACCATCTCATGCCAGTTGGCACCTGTGCCAGAAACAGTCCAGGCATACTTAATTCATTAGCACATCTAGCAACGGAGGAGCAGGGCTCCCTCCCAAGTGAACGCTGATTTCCATTTCATTCTAACTTCCCCCTCTTATTAAACTAGTTTAATTTCCTTCTTGACTTCTTTTAATGATCCCTGCCTCCCTGACGGACAGGAAGAGGAGAGTGAGCAGGCTTGCTCCAGGGAATGATGCCTGCAGGACCAAATCTGGCCTGGGGAGCAGCCCCTCACTCCTTCCAGCACCAAGCTCCAGTGGCTGATGGCTGCAGAGAGCTCTCCCTCAGGCTGGCACCAGCATGACACAGGAGGAAACTGAAAAAGCACACACCAAAAACCCCAGCAACCGCTCCTGGTGCAGAGTCGGCATCTGCTTCCCTCAGCATCCTCCGGTGCCTCTTTCAAGCCGTGTGGTTTGCTTGTTTTCTCCTCTAGCCTTTGCTTGTGGCTGTGGTTTTGATCTGGTCCCTCGCTCTGCTGGGGCGGAGGTGGAGGGCTCCAGCCACCCATCCCCACAAGAGCTCCACACCTCGGGCTCTGCTGCTGCTCTGCACTTCCCCTTGCAGAGCCTGTGGCTGCCTCCAGCCCCTGTGCATCAGTTGTGCTCGGGGCTCGGGGTTACAGGGGCCACCGGGTTACAGCGGCCACCTCGCCTTCTCTCAGTTTAAACATCTAAAGCAAAGCTGATATGGCTTTTTATTCAGTTGTGGTTTCTTATTAATGTTATTAACATTATTAACTTACAATGTCTTATTAATGTCATCTTATTAACGTTAACATCTTACTAACTTAGTAACGTTAAAGTATGTGAGCAGCAGGCAGGGAGGGAGACCAAACACCAAAAAAATAGCCAGCCGAGAGCAAAGAGATGATAGGAGTGAGGGTCATTTCCTGCTCTGCTTAGCCCCATTTCTGTCCTCCTAACCCACCTCTTTTTGGCTGCACAAACCATCTTTCATCCCACAATTCACAACTGCAGCCCAGGGATGGCTTCCCAAAGCCACTGGATGCTGTGACTAGCAAAGGCACTGGGATGCCCTCCAATGGCAGGTTCTCCATTGCCTTCCCAAGCCATGTGTGTGCTTGGGTTGACATTCAGGTGCCATTAACTCAATTGTGAAAATCGAAACAGCAAGATCTTACCATGCAGTTTGAGGATGTGTAGTGACGGGACAAGGGGTAAGGGCTTTAACCTGCCAGAGGGGAGATTTGGATGAGATCTAAGGCAGAAGCTCTTCCCTGTGAGGATGCTGAGGTGCTGGCACAGGGTGCTCAGAGAAGCTGTGGATGCCCCATCCCTGGCAGTGTTCAAGGTCAGGTTGGATGGGGCTTGGAGCAACCTGCTCTAGTGGAAGGTGTCCCTGCCTGTGGCAGGGGTTTGGAACTGGGTGAGCTTTAAGGTCTCTTCCAACCCAAACTGTTCTATGCTTCTACGATTCTATGATGTGTAGCCCAGACAGGCAAAGGGTCTATACACATATTGATAAGGTCAGCACAGGGAAATGATGTATTTCTGCTCATCCAGAGTAAGAATGCATCCCTCCTTATTTTTTTCCGTGTTAATGCAGGGTGTCTGCATGAGGCTTTGGCAAAATGGGTGGGCACCATCCCTGAGCATCCAAGAACCACAAGCAGAAACAGAATGGATGCTCGGTTTAGCTGTGGGAAGCCCTGCTGTACTGCAGGCAGCTTTGGCAGCCATGATCGTGAAGCACGGGGGAGGATAAAGGAAAAGTCAGCAGATGGAGTTGAGGCTGATGTGCACCAGGGGCTTAAGAGGACTGTTCAGTTTATAGCGGAGTACATTAAGTAGCAACCTGAGCTCATGCACCATGGATATAAATACCTAAGGTGGCTGATGAAGGCTGAGTGTGATAGACCGCCTGAAAGCTGACAGATTCAACCAGAAATGAAACTCCCATTTTCAGCGGTGCAGCAGCCCATGGAAGGGGAAGGCAAAGTCCCTTTGCCTGTATCCTTAAACTGAAATGATCCTTCCTTCTCCAAGAAAACCAGCTCGCTCAGCCCTAAGCTAGTGGATCAGGCTGTATCAGTGACCAGTGTCAGGCAAAGAGCAGTCAGCCTGGATTAGCAAAGCAGACCCCTCTGCTCTCATCACGTACGGATGTCACATACAGATGCTTAGCTGCAGAACAGCATCTTCTGGTTTTTCAGGCTTTATTTAGGGTAAAGTTCCCCTTCCTGGAGGACACATGGAGAAGGTAATAGGAAGTGGCAGCTGGTAGAGGGATGCTCCCCAGTGCATTTCCAGCCCTTGGGGATATACAGTCACCAGTGACAGGCCCTCATATTGGATATTTTCCCCTATATGTGGTTTAAAAAGATCTGAAAGATCTTTAATTGGGGCAAAACAAATCCTTCCTTGCTGAAACAGCAACTCATGTGGAATAGAAAGTTCATAACATTAAGAAAAATGAAAACAGATTAACAGATTGGCCTCTTTTCTCAAAGAAAGCAAGAAAGCAAGTTTCCTTACCTCTTTGCCTTCCTTTCTGCTTCTGTTTCTGTCTCCCTGTGTTTTTCACCTGCCGTAACCGATCTCACCCAGCTACAGCTTGAACAAAAGAAGAATGAAGTCGATGTTCAGAAAGAAGCTCAACAGCCGTCAGCCTTGATGTCTCCTCTCCAGCTGGCGCATCAGAAGAGTCTTGCTGCTGGTCCAGGTTCTGCTCACATCCACCAGCTCCTCTAAGTAGAAGGTCACTTTCCAGATGCACACGATTTCAACTCTGGGTGTGAACAGAAATGGAGACCTTAATGATAGCATGGAGGGAATGAGTGTGTGAAACAGAGAGAGCCTATTGGCCTATAGGGCAGCTGATGGGAAGCTGTGACGGGGCTGAAACTTAAAAGCAAATGGTTGGTTCTGCTCTACTGTCAAAGAAAGCTCACAAATAAATGTGATAGCTGAGCAGATCCGGACCCAGCCTGCACATCTGGTCCTTTGTAAGAGCAAGCCAACCTCCATTTAGCAGCCTGTCTCCTGCATCACCACAAAGAGGAGGCACCTCTGAGAAGTGGACTGTGGACCTGACACCAGGGGTGGCACAGGGATAACAACAGAGGAAGAGGGGATTCCTGATTGACATGTTAGGGACGCCTGTCTGTGGAGTATGGCTGCGATTTGGGGTGTGATGAAAGAAGATGTTGCTTATACCAGTGGTGGGTTGACTTTGGGTGGCCACCAGCTGCCCACCCAGCTGCTCTCTCACTCTCCCTCCTCATCATGGCAGGGGGAGAAGATGATACATGGGTCAATGTAAAACCAGATGATGCTCACCAGTCACCACCATAGGCAGAACAGACTCCACTTGGGGAAAGAGTAATTTAATTTGTGGCCAATTAAAAGCACAGTAGGATAGTGATAAATAAATGAATCAATAGCAAAAAAGCTTCCCATGCTCAACTTCACACGTGACTCTTCTGCCCCTCCTTTCCCCACAGTGTCACAGAGGAACAGGTAGTGGTAGATGTGGTCAGTTCATAACACTTGGCCTCTGCAACTCCTTCCTGTTCATGCTGTTCCCCTTCAGCACTGTGGGGTCCTTCCTGTAGTGCTCCAGTGTGGATCCTTCCCATGGGCTGCAGCTCTTCATGTTCCTGTCGGCATAAGGAAGACATTTTTTTGCAGTGAGGACAATCATTCACCAGAACAACCTCTCCAGGGATGTGGTTGAGCCCCCATCAATGGAGGCTTTCAAAATGTGATGGAACAGGGTGGTAGATAATCTCATTGAGGGCCCCTTTCCCATGGAAGGCTGGACCAGTGACCTTTCAAGGTCCTGTCCAACCTGGGATGTTCTATGATTTGATGATCCTATAACTGCTCCAGTGTGGGTTCTCTGCATGGGGTAGCGTCCTTCAGAAACAGACTGCTCCAATGTGGGCTTCTATTGGCTGCTGGGGGCAACCTGCATCATCATGAACTATCACTGTCTTCTCATTGGGCTGCAGGAGCGTTTCTGCTCAGGTGCCTCCCTCTCCTTCACTGATCTTGGTGTCTGCAGGGCTGTTTCTCTCATGTTTTCTCACTCCTTTCTCTCACAGCACGTTGTTTTACCCTTTCTTAACCACGTTATCACAGAGGCAGCACCAGCATTGCTGACTGCCTCAGCTTTGGTCTGTGGGTCTGTTTTGGAGTTGGCTGGACACAGCTATGACCGAGCTGGCCCCATGTCACATGTGTTCTGTTCACGTCTCACAGAACCCACCCATGTAGCCCCTCCACTACCGAAACCTTGCCATACAAATCCAATGCAGGTCTACTCCTAGGTAACCTGTATCACTACTGAATCTCAGCTGTTTCCCTTCTCTGTAGGGTGGAGGAGGGGGCTTTTGTGGTTTTCCACCCACATTTGGTGTCTTTCTCTCTGAATCCCAGCCTCAGCCACGGTAGCGGAAACCCACTGAGCCCCAGACATGGCTGAGATTTCATCTGTGTGCCACCCACTCTTCTCCTGGCAGCGACTCGCCCCTTTGTCTGCAGGATAGGGGTACAAGAAGTAACCAGGCTTTGGAGGAGCATGGACAGAGTGCTGAATGCATCACGTGCACTGGGTGTGAAAAGAACAGCACCAATCAGGCCTTGAGTGCAGTTCCTCATCCATTGGTGCATCTTTGGAGAAAGGTGAGGTTGTCCCATGACAGGAAAAGAGCCACCTTTTGTGTGAGACCAGAACTTCCCAGTGTGGGAAACAGGCTATGGGATGGGATAGGATGGGACAGGGCAGGGTGAGATGGGATGGGATAGGTGCCTGCTTTGCCAGTGTCCGGAGCCTGTGAAAGCCTTGTTCTGAGGAACAGCTTTGCTGCAGGAGGGAGCTTGCTGCATCACATCAGTGTCTTCAGAACACCCTCACATGCCTGCAAATAGAATGGTGCATTCTTGCTGCCAGAGAGGGGCTGTTGGGGGACAAACAGGGTTGAGAAAAGTCAGGTTGGGATAGTAAGACCCTGACATCTTGGGGCTTGAGGCTCTGTGGCATCGAGCTGATGCTTCAGTTTGTGCGCATCCCGGCTTGCGTTTGTCTCCCCAGCCGGCTGTAATGCAGAAACACTGGCTTGTTTTATAAACAGTTGGTTTATGTCACTGCAAATATCCACCAGAAACAGCATTCCCTGGAGGGGTAAAGCTTCCAAAATGCACTTGAACTCGCTGCAGAGTCGCAAGGAGGAGCAGGGCTGTGAATGTCAGGGGACAAAAGCTGCAGGCTTGGACCCACATGGGCTCATTCTCACCCCGGGGAAGGGATTCAGGTGGGAGCCTCATCTCTCCCAGCTGTGTGCTGAGCAGGTTCCTCTGGGATCGAGGCCCACAGCGCACAGTGACGTGTTGTATCACTTTCATCCAAGCATCTCAAAGCACTTTGCGAGCATTAATTAAATATCAGGATCCAGGAGGGATGCATAACATCAGCCATCCGGTCTCGCTTCTGAATGTCAGGTTTCTCATAAATATGGAACTGGTATTTAAATCCCATTCCAGCCTGCTTCTCCCCTCGCTGGGACAGTCGCTGAACTGCACCATGGAGGAAGTGGGGCTTACCCAGCACCATGGCACTGATCCTGCAGCAGTGTGGCAAGAAGAGCCCCAGCACTACACAGCGCTGCCACAGCCAGAGGCATTGCCCACCACCATGCGCTGTTTGTCTTTGCTCTGCTCCATCACCAGCAACATTTTGCCCGGAGAAGCTGTGGCTGTCCGATCCCTGGAGTGTTCAAGGCCAGGTTGGATGGGGCTTGGAACAACCTGCTCTAGTGGAAGGTGTCCCTGCCCATGGCAGGGGGGTGGAACAGGATGGGCTTTAAGCTCCCTCCCGACCCTGATGGCTCTGATTCTATGAAGGGAGAAAAGTTGGTGACAGTATTTGTAATGATGCACAATTGGAGAGGTTTCATTACAACAGAGGGTCTGTGATACCATGCTGGAAGCAGCTTGAGGCTCGGATCACTGAAGCGGGACGTGATTCAACGGCACACGCCGTAAGGGTTTGCTTCTGAGTAGTCATTTTAAGTATTTTTGCTTTAGCTTCCTTAGGCTGAAAGCAAAGGGGGAAAAGGCCCCGTGCGCATCCTCCGGTCACTGGGGAGCTGAGTCACGGGCTCTCGCAGCACAGGAGGAACAAATGATGGATGCTCCCGATAACGCAAGAGCGAGGGCGGGGAGCTCCTGCGCTGCTTGGACACTAGATGGCGGCACAAACCCGGTCCAGGGACATGAAGGCACTAAGCCACGGTGAGGGGCGAGGGCAGAGGGCCCCCGCCGTGAGGTTTCCCCCGCAACCCGCATCTTCCGTTGGTGATGGGGCCGCAAGGCTTTGGCAGCGGGCAGCCGCGGTGTTGGGATGCGGGATGCCTGGGGCTGAGCGGCGGGGCGGGCACGGAGGGGTCCGTCGGTCCTGCGCTCACCCGGGGCAGGTTCCGATGGGCTGAGATGTGCCGGAGCGGGGGGGTCCCGGCTGAGCTCCTGCAGGCACTGCTGCTTGGTAGGGATCTGCTGGTGCCTCCTCCTCGACGTTCCAGGACAACAGCGGGTGCTGACCTGGGGACCAGAGAGGAAGGCACACGGGGCTTGTAAACGAAGAGGAACCTCTGTAGGAACGTGAATAAACAAGTGCTTCCAAAAGCTGCCCTTGCGTATTCACCTCCTGCTGTTTCTCCTACACACTGAGAGTGTCTTAATGTCCTCTTCCTTCGAGACCCTCCAAAACCTATCCCTTCTGGTGGAATGACATCCATGTCAGAGTACACACAGCTTTTGGAGCCAGGACTAGGAGCCCCTGGGCATGGTGGAGCCAACAGCTGTGTAATGACTGTCCCAGATGCCTTGAATCTCAGTGGGTGGTAAAAAATGTAGGTCCTAAACCAGCATTCCCATGAGGAGGTTGGTTTGAGGGAACCCTTAGAGGCAGAAATGGAGGATCTCACATAGTTTGGGTTTCCTCATTGCTGCATCAGAGTGTTGAGGATATCCAAGTAGAATAGTAAGGCGTAGGAGGTTTCTTGGCACAATTGGTGCTGATAATCTTCCTACCAGTATGCCAGGCAGGTAAGAAATCAGAGTGCCTCCATGGCCTAGGGAATTCCAGATCTGGTTCCAGTTTCCTGTTATTTCTGTGCAGAACATACCAACACCACAACGCGAGTGGTTTCTGGTTGCTTCTCATGCAGATTACGCTGTTTGCTGGCACTTCCTTGGCCTCTCATTTGAAATCCCTCAGAAGTCCTGGATGCAGAACAGCTGGAACTAGTTCTGACTATCTTCTTTCTGACAGTATTGGGGTTTTTTTACAAGGAAAGATTAATTTGGGATTAAAGATTAAAGTCTGTTCCTGAAGAACATACCCCCATGGAAGGGACCCACGCTGGAGCAGTCTGTTCCTGAAGGATGCGCCCCATGGAAGGGACCCAGCCTGGAGCAGTCTGTTCCTGAAGGATGCGCCCCATGGAAGGAACCCAGCCTGGAGCAGCTCATAAAGAACTGCAGCCCGTGGGAAGGACTCAAGCAGGTGAAGTTAATGGAGAACTGTCTCCTGTGGAAGGGACCCCACGCTGGAGCAGGGGAGGAGTGTGAGGAGTCCTCCCCTGAGGAGGGAGGAGCAACAGAGACAACCTGTGATGAACTGACCACATTCCCATTCCCCCGCACTGCTGTGGTGGTGGGGAAAATCAGGAGTGGAGCTGAGCCTGGGAAGCAGGGAGGGGTGGGGGGGAGTGTTTTGAGCCTTGGTTTGATTTCTCATTACCCAACTCTGACTTTGCTCGTAATAAATGACATACATTTTCTCCAAATGGAGTCTGATTTGCCCATGATGGCAGCCGGTGTGGGTCTCTCTCTGTCCCTATCCCAGTCCATGAGGTTTTCATTGTTTTCTCTCCCCTGTGCAGCTGAGGTGTGATAGAGTGGCTCATGGTTTCCAGCCAGGGTGAACCCACCACATTCTGCACCATTAACAATATTTATCTATGATTTTTGCACCTGCAGCTGTATCCTTATGGAAAAGCATCCCGTCTCTTTCCTTCACATGACATTTGCTTTATTTGCTCTTTATTTGCTGTTCCTACTTCCTGCCTCCACTTGGGACAGACTTCCAGATTTGTTTGCTTTATTGTACAGGCTCTTGGTCCTTCCACTTCAACTTCACTGATTTCCCTTGTGCCATCGTGATTCAGATTTCCTTAAGGTCTGTCATTCAAAGCAGCTCAGTGGTCGTGCTTGTGACGTCTGTTGGTGCCTGTGTTTTGTCAGTGATGTGCATCTGCATGAAGTGCTCTGCTGGTTACAAAAGCAAATCTCAACATCTATGAAGCTTCAGATGTCATCCTCGGTACTTCAGACAGAGCTGGTGGAATTTGTATTTACACTCAACCATATGTGAGGCCTTGGGCCTTTGTAGATGGTGCCACACAGATTATACATCTCAGACACCATTCTCTCTGTTACAGACAAAGCATTTTCAGGAACTGCCACTGGTATTATAATGATTGTGCCTTCTGCTTACCCAGGTCTTGCAGTGTAACCGAACATAACTGCAATGGGGCTCTAAAGAGTCTGAATTAAGGCATGAGTTTATAGTGTTCAAGGAGCGAAGCAGCAAGAAGACCAAGTATGTAGACAATATGAAGCAATTTGAATTCGTTAGAAGATGAGAACATGGCAAGAGCTTTGGAGAAATGTAAGCAAGCTGTGCTCATCAGAAACAGCAAGGCAAAGGGAATTCAGCATCGCTGTTCCCAAAAGCATGAGGCTGGAGGCAAAATGTAAACGGAGTAAATATTTCTATGCTTTGTCTTACTGTAACTGTACCAGATCAGGCAAGAGCCCCAGGGCACCATGACAGACGTCTCACCAGGGACACAGTGAACAGCTTGGTGCAAGCTCAGCATCACTGAGTGGGGAGCAACAGTCAGAAGAGGAGACGAGACACTGGGAGCCAGGAAGGGCAGGATGGAAATGATGTGGAGAAAGGCACTGTGCCTCCATGTAAGACAGCACTGCACTCCCACCAGGCTGCTGCCTCCTATTCCAGAGCAAAGGATTCAAAGAGAGTTGTCTATGCTTAGAGATGGGACTAAGCAAACTGTAAGGGAGGAAGTCCCCAAAATCTGGGATTTGTACCTGAAAGCCAATGGGTCAGGAGGGGATGGGCGAGATAGAAAAAATGGAAGTGATAAAAGCAGTAGAATAGTGACTGGTTAAGAGATGACAGATTAGGAGTCCCTCTTCTTCCAGCCTTTGTGACAGGAGAAAATTGGTGATGAAAGCAGAAAGCTTTGAATTCAAAGCTGACAAAGGGGAACCATTTTCAACAGTAAGCTGATCCAGGGACTGATTGCCAGAGGAAGTCAGAGACTACAAGGAAACACCAAAGTTTAAAGACAGACCAGGCATACATCTGAGCAATGAGAACATCCAGGCTGGTAACAGGCAATGCTAACACTATTTCCTACAGGAGGAGAGGGAGCATCCCATTGTGTATGAGAAGAGAGGGCAAACAGCTGTCAGCAGGCACTGGGAGAATATGATGTGGTCCTGCTGCATATTGGGTTGCCCCTTAGCACCACTGGGCCTAACCCACCTTTTCTCTACATCCAAAGCACCTGGCAGAGAGAGGAGACTGAGCTACGCAGATAACCCCAACCTGAAAACAATCGCAATGTTATCATTTGCCTAGGAAGATGCCTGGTGCCATGCTGGACTGTCCTGCCTTATGTCAGCTCTGTTTCAGTGATCGAGTGGGACGGTTGAAGCAGACAAGTCTACCTCACAGCTCTTCTGCATTTTTCTAGGACTCAGTGGGGAAATGGGTATCATTTTCAGTAGAAGACACGCATAGCTGGATAGCTAAATTACTGCAGGGTCCAGGCATGCTCCCCAGGTGGGCTACTAGTGACTTTTTTGGGTGTTGCTCCGCTACTTGTGGTATAAGGTTCCCTGCATGCATTCACTACCGGTGTGCCTGAAGGACCTGAGTACCTGTCTCCCCCAGCTCCTGGGGGAGAAAGGTGAGAGCCACACAGAGAGAAAGCCTCTTCATGTGCCTGCTGAAATAATGAAAAGCTGGCTTGGCAGTGAAGCTCTCCACTCAAGTCAAGAGAATCTTCCATCCTAAACGCTGAGATCAGCTTTTGTACCACCACAGCTTAAGGACCCATATGGGAGACACTCCTTGTGTGACTCTACTAGTGAGGCTTCCTCTGGGGGGGCATGCAGTGAGTGGTCAAGTGCAGTACTGCAGTCCTCCATGGCTGTTCGGAGAGGAGCTGAAGAACATTCTCTAACTACATGAAACCTAAACACATGGGGGGTCTTGAGAGATGGGGCCTGGAGGACTCATGCTTGCTAAGTACATCCTTAGCAAGAGGAGAGTGATAGAGATAACATCAGCTAAGGATCTACCCGGAAAATATGACGGCTAAAGGAATAAATGAACCAACACTGACAGCCTGGCAGGAGGAAACCTGATAAACTTTGGGGCACCGCAAAAAGGAGATATAACTTGTGATTCCTTCTTCTATAGGGGCATTTAATTCCCCCTTCCCCACTGTGAAAATGTCAGAAATGAACAGGCAACTTCAGTAACACAGAGCTGAAAGAGAAAGAGAAGGCAGCAAAGTCCTTAGGAGCTGCTTCCCACAGGGCATTGGTACAGCCGTCACCGGGCGCAATCCTCCCAGGCACACACAGGGACAGCCGGTGGTTTTGTCACACAGGTTTATTTTAGTTTCTAATAAAATAAAGCGCTCAAAATGTGCAACATGTGCAGTCCTCTGTGGAGTCCCCTTTGCCACTGAATGAGCACTAGAGCAGGATGGGGACAGGGAGAAGAATGCAGGCGGCAGGGGAGCTGGGTTCCAGCCATCTCCTGCATCTGAGTGTCCCACCATTGAAAGGCTGTGAGAGAGGCCACGAAGGAGGGGCAAAGGGTGGGAGAGGGAATTGTCACTGAAGTAGGCAATAGCTACTGGCTCAAATACTCGCAGTAGCTCCAAGACATCTGTGCAGCTTGCCACCTGACTGCAAAGGTGAGTCTTGTTTTGCCCTGGTATGCAGCTTCCAGCCCTTTCGCAGGTACTGATCTCCCACAGCCTCTTGCTATGTTCACGCCATCCCCAGACCATCCTGAGAGGTCTGCATAGTGCCCATCTCTCTGCAGTATGGCACACAGAGTTTCATCCTCCCATGCAGATTGATCCCTGCTCCCATCAAAACTCCGTTTGCTGGATCTTCTCTTTCTGATTTTCCTCCACCTCCTTCTTCCTCGGCACAGTGATGGCAACCATCCCATCCAGCGCAGGGAAGGCAGGAGACCGTGCCTGGAAGGGAAGAAAAAGGCAATATCAAGCATGGGAGAGAGACTGAATGGCACAAGCCTGGGCTGCCATGGAGGAAGTGGTCCTGCTACTTGCAACCATCCTCTGTGTGTCATAGCCATAAGGAATAACAAAGACAGGACGTGCTCAAGAGAAAGCAAATAATGATGTGGGCAATGGTCAGGCCATGCCCAGGTTCAATGGGATGCCAGATTTTACAACACTTGTTCAGAGAGAATAATTAAAGGCATGAAGGTTCCTGCAAAACAAGGTAAGAACAAATGAAAGACAGACCCACTTTCACATCTGGCTTTAAGAAGTGACTTTCTAGACAATGGAAAAGAGGTAGATCCCAGGGCTCCTGATAATGGTAAAGTATGTGGTGACACACAGACAATCAGTACAGCAAGGAAGGTGAGATTACTGCAAGCATAGCATGGTAGGTATGAGCTCAGCTAAGAGGAAGTGACTGGGATTTTTCTGGCTGGTTCTGTCAGGCTGTAGATAAATCATAAGCACAAGTCTTCAAAGATCAGTGTGGGACCAATCACTAATGGCACAGAGAATGTGAAAGTGCTAATGAATTATGTGGCTGACAAAGCTGAGGAGCCTCCTTTGGAAAGAAGAGAATGAAAATGTCACCCAAGACCCATAGCAGAATGGAGCAGCAACCTGAATGACAAGGTGAATGGAACGCAACCCTTCAAGGGATGTCAGTGAGCAGCCAGTGTCCAACCCATGCAAGAAGAGCAAACGTAATCTCACAGCATGCCAGCAGAGAACAAGAGAAGAGCTAAACTCTGTGCTCAAGGCACCTCATCTGCACTCTCAGAAAGGATGAGCCTACTGAGGAGACTGTGTAGAGAAGGGCATGAGGATCATGTGTGGATGGAGAATCTGTGCTGCAACAAGGAGCTTTGCTTACTTGACAAAGCAAGGCCATAAGGGCATATGCTCTGAGGTGGTAAATATCCTTTCTGTATTGGGGCTGTTTAGTGACACCTAGGTTCACCTATTTCCTGCTAGCTGAGGCTTTACACAGTCAAGGGTGTCCTGTCCAAAGTTTTGGGACAGAAAGAGTGCTTCTGATCATCTTGTCCTGGACTTGGATAGTCTAGAGAGCCACCCCAAAAGTGTCGATTTCTGTCTCAGATTATCCTTTACCACGATTGCTGAGTAAGGAGCAGTGACAAGGAACCAGTGACAAAGGACCAGTCACAGGTCCTGGTGCCACCTGCAGTGGTTCCTATAAAATGTCAATCTTGTTTCTGTTCTGATGCTTTTTTCAGCCTCCAGCCAGTGGGATTTGCTAAGGGTTTGGATCAATGTTGTCCCATCCATCATCTTCAGCTCAAGGCAGGCTCAGGGCACCCAGTTCTTTTGCCAGGGCAAGCTCTTCCAGCCTGAGATCTGAGCCCCTGGCCCCTTCTGCACTGGAAGGGGATTTTCACTGTGGACCCTTTCCAAAAAGCTAAGTGGAAGGCAATAACATCACAGTTACTCCCAAAAGTGTCCTTTGTCAGCAAAGGGAAACCCTAAAGGAAGAATTTGGCATGCAAATGGTTTGCAGGGAAACAGCACGAAAACTGCTAAGGAGCAGTCCGACTTGTCTGCATGGCTTTTTCCCAGTGATGTGCTGGGGAGGGATCAGTCCCAGTCTGGTGTTTGGGATCATAAGGGCAAGGCAGAGTTCTCAGGAGGCAAGATACTGGAAGAAGCTGAGCAAATTAAGGCAGTAAGCTGCTGGAAGCAGACAGCCCAGGAGTGAGGTCTGAGCCAGCCACAACTGACCAGCATTGAGATCAGCATCAGGGGGCCAGCAGGCATTTAAATGGAATAGGAGACTGCTACATCAAAACATCCAGATAAGGAATAAGAAAGGACACCTACAAAAGCCTGGAAATTAACCCTCTGTTACAACATGACGTGATCTCTGGAAGGACAAACAAGAGGCTTTTCAAGGCTGGGCTGTGATTGTCCTCTAAGGGGTTGTACTCTTCCTCTGAAGTGTCTGACATCCCCCAGGTGAATGCTATGGTTACTCAGACCTGCTGATGCCCAGGATACAGGTTTTGCTTCATGCCCATGACGTCTTCAAAGGCTGCCTGAGTCCTATTCTTCCTCTGGCTGCAGTGTCTCTGAGACATTTCACTGCTGTCTCTAGGGCACCCAGGGTAAGGTCAAAAAAGGGTAAGGTCAAATAAGGGCTGATGCACAGGAAAACTGACAGAAACGGGGTGATGGCCACTTACCCTTTTTTGTAGGGCCAGAGCCAGGACACAGACTGTAAGCAGGAGGAAGAAGGTGAGTGTGAGCCCAAACGTAACCTGCCCACTGAAGATGGTGGGAGGGCTGGAGACCTGGGCACCTGTAAGGAACAATCACTGTTAGGGAGGAGGGGAAGGTTGATTTTGCACTGGGGCAAGGCTGGGGCTGCAGAAAGACAGGCAAACTGGAAGAGGCTGCAGGGTACTGGAAGCAGCAGTAGGAGGAACTGATGAGAGCTAGGACAGCAAGATGGGGTCCAAGCTGTCAAAGGGGAGAAGGGTGAACAGGACAGTGTGAACCTGGACTGGTGAAGCTGAGACAGGAAGGGGCACTAGGGAATTAATAGGGTGAGAAGGTGGGATTTGGTTATGGATCAATGGGGAACAGTACCTGTGATCTGCAGCCCATACTCCACTGCTCCCAGTCTGCCTTCAGGGCCATACACACTGCATTCCCATGTGCCCATATCCTTTTGTGACACATGGGGTATCTCAAAGGTAGGGCCCATCTGGAATCTGTAGCTCTTCAGGTTATGGGAGGTGGCCCTGGCCAGCTTGCTGTTAGCAGAGGCTGAGACAAGCTGCTTCCACTGGAAACGTTCATGTCCCTGAGGATGTGTGAGGCTGCAGGTGAGCAGCAAGTGACTCCCCTCAGAAATCGGTCCTTGGATGCTTGGAGTGACTGCCGGAGAGGAAAAACCAATACCCTTAGGAAAGACTACAGGCAGGTCCACATCTCTTCCTTATCCCTCCTTCTTCTGTTGCACACCTCCTTTTTTACCCCATCTGATTAATTTTCTTTGTCCTCCTCAGTCTGAAGAAGAAGAACCAAGTTCCCCTGGAAAACCCCTGCTTTCAACAGTCAGTGCAGTGCAATGCCCTGAACAGAGAACTTGTTTCCCAACCTAGGGTGGGAAGTTATGAGCAGGAGCAACTCATGCTCATGCACTGATGCGTGAGGAGGTTTATCTACAAGCAGTGTGGGTCCCCTGAGAAGTTACACACCTCCCTTTGTCTCCCCTCACCTGTAACCACCGCCAGGGTCACATCCCTGCTGATCATCCTGCTGCCCACGGAGACAACACAGCGGTACTGTCCTGCATCCCCCAGCCCCACTGCAGGGAGATGAAGGGGGAAGCTTCTGCTGCTCGAATTGTGGGAGTTGCCCCAGTCTTGCAAGTGCCCCCCTGCAAGGCGGCTCCAGTGGGCTGTCACCGCATCGATCCCAAAGGCACTGGGAAGGTAGCTCAAGGTGCACGGTAGATCAGCTGCGGAACCAGCTGCAGCGTAGACCACGGGGCTGGTGGGGCCTTCAAAACCTGTGCCAGAGAAACAGCAAAGTGGGTAGGTGGAAAGAGCTCCACAGGGAGGTGGGGATGGGGTGGGAGCCGGGAAGCTGAGGCCACTGGGTTTGGCCCATCACATCAGACTGAGCAAGCTGGGGATGCTGGAGTAGCAGCACGGGGGATGAGCACACCTAGAATTTGCAGGTTGTACGTGGCAGAAGCAATCTCATTGTCGGAGTATCTGAGCTGGCAGTGCCAGAAGCCTGCATCGCTCATGGCTGGCCGGAAGATGGAGAGAGCCCCGTGCGAGGAGCAGAAGGTTCTGGAGGTGGGGACTGTGCGCCCATGGTGGAACCAGCACGTCTCCACAAGGCTGGCACGGTGGCTGGAGCTGCACCGCAACAAGAGTGGTTCATTTTCTACCACAGGGCCGGGTGGACTGAGGGTTACTGTAAGAAAAACAAGTGTCAGAGGGGGATGCTGAGGTTACAGGGGAACTGCCTCTTCTGCCCTAGCTTTGCCCCTCAAGCAGCACTTCTCCAGATCTGATAGCAGACAGCAGGAAGCTGTGCGCTTCCAGGGCTCACCTGCCTGTTCCCTAGCCTGCTCTGGTAGACATGGCATCCCCTCCCCGTCCCCATCCCACCCTTTCAGCCTCCCCAGTCCTAACCCCACATTTTCCATTTCCTCCTACCTGTGACGACCCCCAGCTCCACGTGGCAGCTCTGCACCTTGGTGTTGTGCACCACCCGTGCCTCATAGAGCCCGGCATCCTCACCCCGCACGGGGCTGATGCGCAGGGAGAAGTTGCCATTGCGCAAGGCAGAGTCCTGCAGTGACACCCGGGGCCTCATGGGCAGCGCCGTCTTCCTCAGCCCCGAAACCTCCACCTCCAGCACTGCGTATGGCTCCTGGTGGGTGCTGCGGATGGGACGAGTCAGTGCCTCGTGCTGCAGGCACCAGTGAGATCAAGGAGGGAGGAGCAGGAAGGAAGGAATGTGGGGAAGGAGAACGGGGCTCAAAGTCTCTCACACCCTCCCCAGTTCTCCCACAGGGACACAGATCTGTCCTGGCCCTGGCATACCTTCCCCCAAGCCGCTTCCACAGCACGGATGTCTTGTCAGGAAGTTGCTTCCAGCTCTTCCCCATCTTCCTGTGGCTCAGGTGGCAAGGCAGCATGGCTGAACTCCCTGCTCTGGCCCATACTTTTTGCTTCTTGCTTCCCACCTCTGCTGCTCCCGATAGGATGTGGCCAGCTGTAATGAGATGGAGGGTTGAGCAAAGGGTGGGACTCGTGGAGCAGAGAGCAATGTCTGCCCATCCTCAGTGGGGCTAGAAGGACACATTCTCCCTTCCAGACCTGTCAGAGACCAACAGCCAGATTCAGCTTCTTGAACTTCTCTGCCCTCCCTGATACATTCAGCCCCTCTTACCACCGAAAGCCAGCAGAGTAAAGGTGAAGAACAGCACCAGGGACACGGGCCTCATGGTGGCATCCAGCAGGGGCTGTGTCTTCCTGCTCAGGTCTGTGCTTGGTCAGTTTGGAAGCTTTAAGAGGTCAGCAAAAATGAGGCACAAGCAAAGAAGATGTTGAAGTGGGAGGATGAGCGAAGGGGGGCAGCTGGATGTGCTTGCTCTTCTGCTGCCTCTCTGATCAAAGCATTCCCCTACATGCCCTTATATTACAGGTGGGCAGCTGATTTCCCCATATCACTAAGAGGATGCGTCACGGCCAAGAAACCAGTGTAAAGAGGCACGTGAGGGCAGAGCTGAAGCCAGTGTGAGAGAGGAGGGACCAGAGACACTGCTCTAAGCATCTTTGAGTGGAAATTCTTTGGGTAGCTGTTGTTTTTCTTACAGGTTTCGCTTCTACATAGACAGTGGAAAAAGTGTAGAAAACACTTCCCAGCAAGTGCCCTTCATGTTTTTCTTTCATCTCTTACCTTTTTTGGTTTGATCTTTCCGCCTCTTTCAGCTTCTCACTGATTGTTTCAGGGCTTTTGAGAACACGTTGATCTTTTTTCTGCTGTTCTTTTATTTTTGTTGTGTTTGGGTTTTTTTTCCTCCCTCTCCCTCCATTTCATCCTTCAAATGTGCTAGTTTCACAAGCGGTATGAGCAAAGAGTCTGCAGTGACCTCCAACCAGGGCACATGTGACCCATCAATCCAGAGCCCAGTGGCAATATAGGACAAAGCTGAGATGGTCCAAGGAGGCAGAGAGGAGAAGCAGAAGCAGCAGGCAGTGAGAAGAGGGGCTGTGCGCTGTGGCATTGTGCAGGGAGTGAGGAAGGGACCCTCCTAATCCAGTGGGAAAACCCACCCAAGCTTGTGCTCTGAGGGTACTCAGCCCAGCTCCCGTGTAGCTGATTGATAAGCTCAGCATAGGGCAATACATTTCCATCCATGTGCCTCAGCCTGGGGCCCCTTTTGCCTCGGAGAACCCACCATTGTTGTGGCTCACACTTTCCATCAACCCACTGACTGTGGGCTCTTCCGGTCTTAATCATGATGGGTGTCAGACAGCTAAGCCCCTTGGCAGTTCATGCCCTGAGGGTGGGCTGGGGGGTGAGGGAAGGGACGTGACTCAGAGCAGGCGCTTCTTCATTGTGGAAGGATCCTCACTCACTCTCTAGTTTTCCTCAGCTGGTGGTGAAGTTGGAGGATAAAAGAGAGCAAGTGGTACGCCTCATTTCAGCAGCCCCTGTTGTGGTGACAGCTCTCATCTCTGCTATTACACTCAGCTCTTCAGACTCCCAAAGACTTGTATTGGTGCACAGGAACCTGGTGCAAACTTGTGTGTCTCTGTGTCCCCAGGGGACTCCTCTGAAGTGGTCCTTTGTGCCCCTCTGTGTTACGCAGCCCATAGGATTGTGTGAGAGAGGAAGAGGGAAGATGGGGGAGAACTTGTGACGGTTAGCAGGAGGTGTTTTTTCCTCTTCAAGAAAAACAGTTTGTGGTGCCCATTCCAAGCAGAAAGCACCAACCTCTCTTTCCCCTGAATCAGCAGTGTGAGACTGGTGTGAGAGTGTGGGTGAATGAAGACGAGAGAGAGAAGGGAGATGGAACCATGGTGAGTAGACATGGCTCCACCATCCAGCATCATGAGCTTCCCCTCCCCTAGCTTCACTCAAGGGACACACTGAACTCACTACTTTCCCCCTCCTTTCCAATCCACTCTTCACTCCGAGCCGCAGCATCCTGGCATGGTTCCCTTCTAGTCCCCAAAACCACCCTTCAGGGCATCCCTCTCTAGGAAATGCTTTCTTCCAGGAACCAGCAAAGCACAGACACGTATTCCCATCTTGCTGCTGCTTCCCAGGAGGCAGTCACAAAGGACAGATGGAGAACCCAGAGAAGAGCTAGGGGCTGCCTGGCACCGGGGGGCACTTAGGCTGAGGGGTTATTATGCTGAGTGAGCGTGTTGTGAAACGCAGGGTTTGGAGGTACCATTTTACTCAGCACAGGCTATCTTTAGCAAAGACAGCTATGACGTTCGAACGACCCATTTGAAATGCTGACTCCCTCGAATGGCATTTTCGTCATCTCCCAGAACAGGACCCGCCGCAGTAATAACAGTGACCGGAGCAAGAGCAGCACTGGGGCATCTTCTCAGAACTGCCTGCATGGGGCCCCCGGGCAGAGGGGCTGGCAGGGATGTGTGAGACACCAGCAGAGCCATGGGGAAGCAGGGGCAGGCTATGACAGGAGTAGTGCAGGACAGGGATGAAGCAGCCCAGCTCGCTAAATACTCCCTCATCTGTGTTAGGCGTTAGGTAGCTTCAGCCGGGTTCCCAACTTACCCACAGCAGTCACCTCGCACACAACCTTCATAGATTGCTTTTCCTGTCTGTCTTGACACATCTTGGGGGTGCAAACTACACTTACCAAGAGAAGTAGGAATAGAAAACACTATTCTGCAGAATCACTGAATTAGTCTTGCTGAAGGAATTTTCCGCTGTTTCCAGGTTTCTGTGATACCGCGTTTCTCTCTGAGTGATTCCACTTGCGCATTTTGGTCCTTGCAGCAGTCTGAAGTTAGTCACAATCTTCTGCTTTATGCTGACGTTTTGAGGTGCTCTATAATTGATTTGCAGACTTTAACTTGCACTATGACTTGAAGGGTGAGTTATTGGCCCATGCAGCTTGACATCAGCTGGTCTGGATGTTCCTGAGGTAGAGCACCCACCAAAAGGACCTCGTGTAAAAGGTCCTGCTTGCTGTTTGCCCAGAGCTAAAGCAAACACCACAAGCAAAAAGTAGTTACTTACTAATAAGAGATAACGAATAACTTTTGGCGAGGGACTGCAAATAGAAACCAGGGAGACAGAAGGGAAGGTCTGGCAGGGACATGGTGTGCACAAAAGCATGGGCAGGTGCCTGGGGTGACAGCGATGCTCCCAGGGGTCAGGCTGGGATGAGCTGTGAGACTTTTGGCACTGACCAGGAAGCTCAGGGAGCTCAAAGAGATCTAAGCTCAGCCAAAGAGGGGAAGGAGCGGAGCTGCCCTTCTCTGGGTGATTGGGACAGATGTGGCGGTTCCCAAGTTACCACCTTGTGGCTGCAGAAGGGCCAAGCAGCAGAGCCCTGGAGCAGAAAGAGCTGATGCCCACGGCTTGGCAGTCTTTGTGTGAGATGCACCTTGTGGAAAGGCAGCTCTAAGGTAGAGGAATACCCACCACCCTTCTCCCACAAAGGGCCGCGATGGTTTCTACCGAGGTGTCAACCTGAGATCCATTCTGATTAAGAAACTGCTCAGCTTTACAACCAGGATGGGCACCAAACACGTTTCCTTTCTCACAGAGGAAGCAGTTGCTCCAGACTTCTGTCCCTCTGCGGTGCCTGGACGCAGCATGCTACCCTCCAGGGCCAGGGTACACCACACGTCAGAGTGGTCTTAGGGGAGGGATATTCATCTGAGGTGACAAATCCCCACAAGGGGTGAGGGGAAGAGCATTAGGAAACAGCAAGTTCACAGCTTCCAGTAGATCCGGGCAAAACCCAGTGTGCCTCTTTTGAATAGGTCTTTTTTGGAGGATTTGCTGAATGGGAAGTGCCTGAGTCACCACAGGTCTCTGATGTGGAGCTAAGGAGAGCCTAGTGGTGGCCTGCTTCCCAGAATGCCATGGAAACGTGTTTGGGAAAACATGGCTTTATGGAGACTGGATAAATCAGCAGCCTGTTTGTTTCTTTTCAGTGTTAAAAGGTGAGTGACCTTTGGATGACGATCCTCAGCAGATAGCAGAATATCCCAGAGAAACCGGGATCAGAAAGTCAGGAATGACACTGGGGGATGCTCACTGAAGCTGGGGGCTGCATTGCAGCTAAAATACCCCAAGAAGCCAATGATTTAATCTGCAGCACTGATGGGCATATTTGACAGCTAAGCATCTTCTATCTGGCCAGCATTAGCTGTATAGAAGTGTGTGCTCTTTCACAGGGCCTCCAGATCCTTCTGGGGAGAAGATGGAATGCTCTTTGCATACCCATAGGTACCTGAAGAGATGGTGATGGATATCGGTACCTTGGCCAATACCTGCTCTAAGCAATTGATGCCACGGGATGTCTTTGATGTCACAGCCTCTGTGTTTTGCAACACAGAGGGTGAGGTGGATCAACTACCAAAGTCCATGCAAGCAAACTGGGTTACATTTTGACTTCTCATTGCAGTATTCCTGCTATGGTTTTAATCCAATGGAAAAATATGGGATAGCCTCCCAAATGTCCCAGGGCTGCAGTGAGTTTTCTCAAGAGCAAAGATGTATCCAGGAGCCCAACACATCAAAGGGATGGGAGAAGCATGTGAACTGTAAGGAGAAAGCTCTCAGTTTCAGTGACCTGACACTGAGCAGAAGGAGGCAGGCACTGATTCAATGTGTCATGTGCTGCTGAGTGACTGGGGCTGTAGCAAAGGGGTCCTATGAGATTCCCTTGTCTCAGGTGTGGGCTGAAAGAGGCTGAGGAGTGCTCTGATAGGAGATGAACTTTGGTCTGAGAGTGGGACTCCCAGAACGTGGTTCTCCCAGCAGGAGCTGGAGAGAAAGGATCTGACCCTGATCCTTTGGGCCCTGGAGGGCTGGAAGCTCCAGTGCCAGCCACAGACCTGGATGACAGCAGGGGACATCAGGGGCAGTGCAGAAAGCATGTGAGCACTGGTATAAAGGGCCAGCAAACAAGAGCTCTGAAAGAGCCGTCAGCACCAAGGCTGGTGATAAGAGGTCCGGACAGGCTGGTAGGAGGATGCTGGACACCAAGAAACCAGGGTGCCTGGGTTATCCCAACAGACCACACACAAACTCCTAAAGAGTGCCTGCTTTTGGTTTGCCAGCCTCTTGGCAGCCTTGCAGGGACACTGTAGGACTGTTTTGGCCTGGGGGAGCTCCAGAACAGACATGGGTTGTGTCTGCTGGTGTAAGACCTTCCAGCACCTGATATGAGGGAATATCGATGGTCTCCTGGGTGCCAAGAGAGAGGCTGACCCCCACATGCCAGGCTCAGCCCCCCATTACTGCTGTTACTCTCAACTGACAATACAGCAAGTATCTCCCCTGCCAAAGAAATGTTGCCACAGAAGGATGTGCCTTCTGCTCAAGTGGCTCAAATCCTGTCTATGTCTCTCTATGTCTCATTCTTGGCAGCATCATGGGTCTCACTGATACAGAAGAGGCACCTTAACGTGTTTCAGATGCTGGGGGATGAGCATCACAGAGCAAACACAGGATCTGGCTCTAGGCTTACTTGCATATGTCCTCAGGAGCTGTGGAAACCAGTAGATCTGGTCCATGTGTTGTGTTTTCATGGTGCAGGATGGCAGGGGAACATGAACCCATATCTTGTGGTACACTGGAGCTCTGGAAGCTACAGTCAATTGTTTGTTAACAAAGAATACATTACTTCTTTCTTAGTGAGAAAGCTAGATATAAAATGCAGAGTATAACCAAAGGAATATGTGATGCTGTGAGAAGTCATTTGCAGAAGAATGCAAAACCTAGGAAGGCTCCTGTGAATGATGGCACAGCAAGGAAGGGGACAGCAGCGCTCCACAATACTCCTGAAAAGAATAGTCTCTGATTTGGTGATCCCCAACCACTTTGCTTTGAGCAAAAATCACTAGGGAGGGAGATGGTGCATGCCTAAACTGAAAGGGTTCACTGTGAATAGAAATGGATTTATTTCTCTATAGTTTAGTTTTCAGCTGGATCAATTCTCTGCTGCTCATCAGTGTTGACAAAAGAGAGGCAGCAGGAGAGACGAAAGGGAAGATGGGATTGCCCCTTTTTGCAATGCTACGCATTTATGCTGGATTAACATGATTGTATGACAGGCTGCAATTCAGAGTGTGGTGGCAGCTGAGCTGGTTCTTTCCATTCCCTCCCCATTTGGTTCCTCGTGGCAGGTAGCAGCCTGCATGATTTTGTAAGATAGCTTCTTCTACTGCCCCACTTGCTAGTCACAGCATCATGGGAAGATCCATGGGAAGGGACCCCTGTGATTACTCCATCCCTCTGCTCCCAGCAGGGTGACTCAGGTCGTGGCCAATCCTGGACATCTCCAATTGTAGAGACTGAAGCACCCTCACAGGAGAGGCTTTTCCTTGTGTCCCATAGGAAGCTGATCTGTCGCAAGCTCTGCTCCTTTGCTTGTGCCCCTTCTCTGTTGTCCTGGAAGAGGTGTCTGGCTCTATCTTCCCTCTAACCCCAATCTTAGGACCCTTTGCTGGACTTGTTCTGGTGTGTCAGTGTCCCACAGTATTGCAGATGTGCCATGAAGATGGGATTAACCCCTTCTTGCTGTGTTTCTGCTGATGAAGCCTTCAGCCCAGCAAAGAGACCCTGCAGGCTCTGGAGGCATCCCTGTCTCACCACACGGGGGGAGGACTGGCTGTCATTATGGTACCTACAACAGTCTTTGCTGCTGTAAAATTGGCTGACTCGAAGGAGGCTGGGGCCAAAGTGATGGAACTCTACTTGTGTGAAAAAGGACTTTAAAAAACCCTAAGGAATGACTGAGACTATGAGACCTCACGGGTCATGGTGAGGACTGAGTCTAGGTTCCCAAGATGGAGCTCTAATATTAGTGAGTTCTGCCTGGAGTCAGTCACTATGGTACAATCCAGGCTGCATGGGGAAAACTTGTGTTTAAGCTGGATTTTTGGGGCTTGGTGCCATTTAGAACTTTGCATGGGTGAGGTCCCATTGTCCATTGGGGGAACAGACCATGCTGGGCAGCATTCCTCCCACTATAACATGCTTCTCTGTTAGGTTTTGCTCATAAAGCCACTGGAGACCAAAGGGCCCTCTCTAGCACCACAGCGTACTTAAGAGTAGAAGATGAAGCATCTAATGATAGTGTCCGGTGTAAATACCCCAGACCCTGTGCTGAGGAGATGAAAGCATCCTGGAAATCCAGACTGGTGACTTCCCAGTGTTAGGATGTCACATTCAACTGCCTTCTGATGTCCATGGCTGTCTCACTCTGCCAAAAGGTGGTTAGGAGGGCTTCACAGCTCTGCAGGTGGGATTGTCTCTTCTAGCATGGTGCTGACTTCCTATTTGGCAAGGATAATGGGAAGCAACTGCCTCCTAAGACCCCTGGTAAAACATAAGGTTATCTGTTGAGAAACCAAAGTGTGTGGATGTCACTTTGGGAGCAGGCTAAGTATCCTGGGCAGACAAGACTCCTGGGAGAGAGATACATGATAATGTGCTGTATAAAATAGGTTCTGAAAGACCAAACAGATTGTGTTACCTCTGTTCACAGCACAAGTTACTGGAAAGTATCCATGAGTTGAAAAAGGATGTGGAAAAATACTTAGAAGAGCAGTACAACCGCCCGGACTTAGGCACTGAAGATCTTGCTTCTGAATGTGCAGAACTTGAGGTGTTTGTCCCATTTTAACCTGATCTAAAAGAAAGAGGGGTGAGCTCAGGCAGTAATTTTAGTGCAAACAAAAGGGAATTCACTGTATGCGTCACAATGGTGGAAGAATTATTGTTAGAAGATGCTGTGGAGTATAAGTGAGCTGAAACAGGGATTAGGAAATTTGTGGAGGATCAGTTTCTCACTGGCTTTTGAACCTGATGGCCTGGGTACGACTGCCAGCTCAGGATGTCCTTGACCCTTGTTTACAGGAGGCTTCTATATGATGCCTTGGGTTTCAGTGCCTTTTTGTAGTGAGCTTGTGTCAGCCATAGCCGAGCACAACGATTTTTATGCTATTACATTCATAACCTACCTTTGATATTTTCCTCCCATGAAGGGAAGATGTGAAATAGGGCCAAGTTCCCTACTCCAGTAGAGGAGCATCAGAATGATCAGTGGCTTGCAATCAAACCCAAAATCTGGCTGGAATGAGGTACATGTTTTTCACAGCAGGGCTCTGACATGGGAGGAACTCTTGTGGCGGCCACTTCACCAACATCTGCAGACTGTTGACATTAAAACTAGTCCATGGCATCTCATGCTCAGCCCTAGGATATGGGGCTCTCTGCAGGAATACGAAAGCCAAGGCAGCTTTGGCTGAGGCATATAACCCACAGGGAAGAGGAAGGAATAAGCTCCTGGGCTCACATGAATGGAGGTGGGCCTGTGGGTGTACGGACTTTCCCCTGCATTTAGCAGGGACCTGCTGTTTTTTCCCTAGCTTCAAGCAGTCACAGGCCTCAATTGTTCCAGACTCAAAGGAGATAAAGGGGTTTCTCTTTGTTTCATGTGTTTTGGGGTGGGGTTTGGTTTTCTTTGTTACTGTCATTTTCTGCATGCTGCTGATAAAGTCAAAATAAAAGTCATTCTGGAGCATTGGTTACCTCAAGAGTTCTGTGTGTCCTCCATTTGAACTGTAAGACCAGATCAGCTTGTGCAGAGGAGGAAATGTGGACAAAATGGTCCAGTCATGAGCCAAGGTAAGGTTCTGAAGCCTCAATAATGAAAAGGAGGCTATAGTTCAAACCTCAACCAACCAAAACCCAGCCAAAACCCCCAAACCCATCATTGACACCACCACCAAAAAGCACCTCAATGGTGACTGCCTCGGTCAGTGCAAACCTAGTGGTTGGGGTGTATATGAAAACAAGGAGCTCCTCCAAGTGAAGGGGAATGCTTGATGAAGGGTGCAGAGATGTCCCGGAAACCTTCCCAAGTGCTGAAGTATGGAATTGCACCTTACAGCTGCTCTCCTGAGGAAAATAATCCAAGGTACTCCCTTCCAAGTTTGCCTTCCTGTCTCAATGCCACTGGGAATGACAGCCCCTGGCTGCATATTACACACACACATACCCCTGCACATTGTATTTGTGGTAACATGGCCCATTATGGTCCATCGGACTAATAGAAACATTAGGTTTAAAAGGAGGATGAGAAGAAAAGGTGAGTGTGTCATCAGAACAGGGAACAATTCGCATTACTCCCATGGCAGGTTCCTACAGGCAGCTGCCCCAGCACAGCTGAGTGGATAAGAAACTGTGCTGAGGAGTGGAAAGGACAGAAAAATACCATTGCTGTCACACAGAACTACACCGTGGCTGGCTGGTGTCTGTCAATGGCTCTCCGAGAAGTGGGCTGTCCAAGCAGTGTCCTAACCCTTGACTTTGCTGTTGGGCACCCAGTGTGGGTTCTTGATAACCAACTGGAGTTACAGACAGAATAAAACAGGCCCCTAACTTTCTAAGTGGGTGGCAGCCAATTGAACTCCAAGGCTCTACCTGGGGGATCTGATACCAGAGGGAATGCTACTGGGAAAGGGTCCAGAAGACTGTAAGTGGCATGAATGTGTACGTGCCTTTCTAGTGGAGGTCCCCCAGACCTGCCTTGGACTCCCTGGACAAAGGACCACTTCTGCTGGAAGCCAGAGACACCTTTCTGTGTGAAAATCAACCTGTGGACACCCAGCCAACACAAATATGACACTGGTTGACCATGAGACCTCTCAGTTCTGGTGTCAGTTTGGCCTCTCATGACACTCGCGGTGCGATCAGCGCCGTTCCTGGTTCTTCCACTCTGGACACAGCCCACAGCATGCTCTGTGCAAGGGGTTTTGGGTACTGTTTGCCCCGTTTCAGCCAAGCATCCAGACGTGTCAAGCTGTCAAGCTTGCTGCCACGAGGGGGCCCCTGAAGAAGGAAAGCTGTGGAGCTGTGGACCGAACTCCAGCTATTCCTCTCCCAGGAATAAAGCTGCTCATGAGGACTGAGAAAAGCAGTGTAAGGTGCACCTTCCAAGCTGAAAGACGTAGCAGTTTGAGCTACATTTTATTGTGCTGCCTCTGTTGCTCTCCTTCAGCCCAAGCAGAGGTCTTGAAAGAAGAGATTGGGGCTGAGCCCTTGTGTCCCAAGTTATGCAGAAGGACTTGGTCCCCTTACAGTCATCAGCAATGAGAACACATGCAGCACTGACATGTTCTGCTCTACAGTAAATGGGACACCACAGGTGTCACCACTGTATCCCAATTCCCTGACAGCAGTCGTCTTGTCTGCAGTCTGGGATCCCATCTATAGGCTTTCTGCCTTTGGAAGTAAAAGCAAAAGCAGCAGTGGGGAATACTAGGAACACCTATAGGAATCCTGCCACAGAAGGGAGACCTTAAGTCAGAATTTGATCTGAAAACCCTTTAAAATAGAGAAAACAGGGTGGAACAGGGTCCTCACCCATAAGAAACTACAGTCAGCTGTTAACTGTGGTCTTCAAGAATGCTTCTTCCTTACAGATCCGCTGAAGAAGAATGTATTTTCTTTAGCAATGAGCAGAGCCTCACGGCACATTTGAATGACAAGGTTGGCTTTCTCAAACCTCTCTACTGAATCTTGTGTGAAATTTACCTTGTGGAGAGCTGGCAAATTCCCAGCTCTAATCCAGGCCCACGTCAGTCGTGCCGCTGTCCTGGAAGCTCAAGAGGTTTGTTGGAGCATATACAACCACCATAGCTGGTTTTGAGACCAGATCAGACGTAGGAAAAAGTGCCATTTAGGAAACTGTCCTTCACATAAGAAAACAGCAATCAGCTGGAAGTTTTCAGATAGCATTTCTGGTGTGCTTATGGAGGAGCCTCAAGTGCTACTCAAGCTCCTACTATCAAGTACTATCTAGTGAAGACCCTTTTGTGAAGTCATTTGGATGTGCAACAACAGTAGAGCTGCTGAAAGATGCTTCAGGTAAGAGGCTTGGAAAATTTGCATTACACATTATGCACCCTAATTATCATATCTCAAAAGATGGAGGGAGACCTGGGGAAGTCTAAGGCATGATTCTGCCTGAGCTGCCAGAGAGGTATTGACAGACATACATAACCATAAGAGCTCTGAAAGCTGACTACTTTTCCTACATCTTACAGCCTTTACTGGTTTTAGGATCTTCCACCTCGGATGCATGAAGCCCCAGTGATAATTTGGACTTTGGGACAAGATTCACTGCAGGACACGTGGCCAAACACCCTGGTGACATGACACTGCTTCATGGATTAGGTGACTAAACTGAGACTAAAGTATCTTGAACCCTACTAGGATACTGGAAATGGTGAACTGGACTTCTGGAGACAAAGTGTTTGAGGTACATGGTAAAGAATGGGAACAATAAATGTCATAGCAGAAAACACCACGGAACTAAAGTCTGTGCAGCTTCTACAGTCCTCTGATGATCAGCAGCATCAGCTAGATATCACACACAGCACCCATAGGCTCTATAAGGCATAGGAGAAACTTCTAGCAGCTTCTCACAGAAGCCACCCCATGCAGCCCCCCTGCTACCCAGCCCTTGTCCCATATACATGGGGTGTGTGCTCTTCTGTCCTCTACTTTGCAGCGAGTCTCCCAGCCATCTGTCATAGCCTCCCCAGGTACACCCACAATAGTGTGAAGCTTCTCTGCTCTGATAGCCAAGTTCTCTGAGGCTCAGCTTAGGAACCATTGCTGTGCACAGGTACTTCCAGCTGGGAATCAGGCTTCCTGAACAGACTGAGATGGGAAAGCATCTTCTGTGGCTGACAGAAAGTGCCTCGCATGAGAGTGGAGCTGTAGCTGATGGCACTGCACTCGGTCCATAAGCCATCTTGTGTGCCCGGGACCCTTGAGCATTAACACCTTAGGTCTCCCATAGCTCCTGTGACTTTCCATGTTTTGCTAAAGCCATAAAAGCTCACTAGGAAACTGTGTTGGTTTTGCATAGCAAGGTTTTGGTAGTGGGGGTTACTGGGGTGGCTTCTGTGAGAAGCAGCTGGAAGCTTCCCCTTTGTCTGATAGAGGCCATGCCAGCTGGATCCAAGAAGGACCTGCTGCTGACCAAGGCTGAACCCATCAGCAATGGTGGTGTCTCCTCTGGGATAATGTATTTAAGAAGGGGACAAGTTGCTGTGTGACAGCAATTGCAGCCAGAGCAGAGGAGAGGGAATGTGTG
>JASSUY010049911.1:0-20764 GCA_032466535.1 Forpus xanthops | reverse complement strand
GGCGACATGGGCCGGAGTCGGGCCTAGCGGCAGCGGGCGGGCGGCCGCGGCCATGAGCGGAGCTGCGGGCTGCCAGGGGGGAGGCGGAGGAGACGGCGACCGGAGGCCTCGCTGGAGGAGGCCGTGGAAGCTCCTGGCCCTTGGCCTGCTCTCCGCCTCCTCCGTTCTGGCGGCAGCCCCGGGCGCCGGGGCCATGAGCAAGGAGGAGAAGCGCCAGTTGGGGTGAGCGCTGCCGCGGCGGGCTGGGCCGGGAGCAGAGGTGAAGGACAACGGCGGCTCCGGATTGTTCTCTGGGCTGCCAGATAGGCAGGGGCAAAGGCCGGCGGGGGTAGGAGTTGTCACTGTGCTGGGGTAGGGGGATCTACTGTTACCTCCCGGGGTTGGGTTCGACGGGTGCGGCTGTATCCTTCGCCAGGTAATGCTTCTCTGGTCCTTTTTTTACCCGCACTGAGAACTCTACGAGACGAGGGGTTTCTGTCTCCCCTCAGTGTTTGATGTGTGTGTATCAGAGCCGGGCGAGTGTTTATGATCAGGTAATCACGGCTATTTGGGGCAGGCAGCCCCTTATCGCCTCTGCTGTGTGTGGGGTCAGACCCTTCTGCCATAGGCTTGAGAGCTGCCGTCTTGAAGACTGTAGCCAGTGTTTATGTGTAATGATGGGTAAAAGTGATCAAAGCTAAATCTAAATCCGTTGTCAGTTCGTCTAATTATGGCTATGCCTCTGTAGCAAGTGAGTGTTTGGGAGTCATAAAAAAGGTAAATGTGTACATGTGTTCTTGCCTAGTTGCTATATATAAGATAGGCTACTTTGGTCCGATGTGCTTGGCCATTCTCTTTTAGTATAGTTTCCAGTTGAAGGACAAAGGCTACAATATAGGTAGCAATGTATTGCACTGCATGGAGTAAGGCTTTTTAGACAAATACGTAATCAAGCCTATCATGATCTTAGAATGTTAGTGGGGCAGTTTCATCATACTCCTCTTCCCATCTACTGATCAGGTGCAAAAAGTCTGCTGGAGAAGCAGTCTGGATACTTTCATGGTTGTTAATCACTATATATAAGTTGGTATTTAACTTTGATAATGTTTACAGTTATTGAGGTTTTCCATCTCGGATTCTCAGGGTCCTTTGTATTTATAATGTTTTGTATGTTTAAGTTTTATTCACCAGTTGGTTTTAAAATTTTTATGTTCATAACTTGCAGATACTGCATCATCTCATGCCCAGACATATGTGTAAACGTCTTGCCACAGTTTATATGTTTAGGACTGAGCTGGGTCATTTCTGAATAATGGCAGATTATCTGTGTATTTATTTAATGACAGTTGCAGAAATTATTCCAGAAAATGCCCTTTAGATGTAAGTTGTGTGTACAGAAATAAAAGTTTTAAGAAGCTTTCTGTGTGCTGCATCACTGAGCAGCATTGTATGCTTAGCTCATCTGGATGTGGCACCTGTGTGCCCGATGCTGGGGTTTTGTTTGCTGAAATGCACACCAGAACTGCAGACTTGATATAGTCTGTGAAGTACCTGAAAAAAAGCATTATACTTTTCTCTTTTGATGACTTAAAGCATTTGATGAGTTAAAACTACTTAAATTTCTAAGTCACAGAACTAAATCAGATATTTAGAATATAACTGTAGTGTTCTTGTCTCTTTTATGTTCAATTTTGTCAGCAGAGATTGTGAATTATGCTATTGGTAACAATTAGCATGCTCTTTTGCCTTGCAGTGCTTCTCAGTTAAACAGTTAAGAACAATTGGAAGTAGTGCTGTCTCTACTACAAACCAATGCTTTTTTTATAAAGTAGTGTTTCTCACATTGACAGCTTTTCAAACACGTAAAAAAAATATATCTTCAAGGTTTTTGTTTGGTATTTGCCTGCCAAGACTTTTAATGCAAGGAAGAGGTGTACCTCATAACTTACGGTGCTTTTCTGAATCACAGACAGGAATTATTCTGTGTCAGGAGGTTTTAAAATCTGTGATTACAAGCAGAACGTATATTTGCTTGTTTTTACTGAGCATGGAATGCATCCCGTCTCTAGCTTTAATGTGTGGGTGACATCTACAGATATTTGAGGGGAAGCACAGGATGTTGTAAGAGATCCTCAAATACTTACTTTCATGTTCAGTGAAAAAATAGTTTTTCCTTTCTATAGTGAACAAAAGCAGCCAAATTAGGAAAAATTATTCTGCTATATTTCATTTACTTGACTGCATTAGTAGAGGACCTGTTACTGATACTCAGACATTAAAGTGTAATACATCTTTCTGTTCTAAGATGGTGAGTTAAAGGCCATTGTGAGGCAGATCACTAATGCTTTTCCTTGGTTTTTTTTTTTTAGAAACCAAGTGCTTGAAATGTTTGATCATGCATATGGCAATTATATGGTAAGTAAAATACTTGCTGGTTTAATTTTTTCAGAGCTATTATTGCTGGCCTGGGAGAGAAAGCAACCTACAGTGTCATAGAATCATAGAATGGTTAGGGTTGGAAAGGATCTTAAGATCATCTAGTTCCAACTCCATTGCCATGGGCAGGGACACCTCACACTAGGCCATGTCACCCAAGGCTCTGTCCAACCTGGCCTTCAACATTGCCAGGGATGGAGCATTCACAACTTCTTGGGCAACCTGTTCCAGTGCCTCACCACCCTCACAGTCAGGAACTTCTTCCTTTATATCTAACCTGAATGTTACCTGTTTGAGTTTAAACCCATTACCCCTTATCCTGTTGCTACAGTCCCTGATGAAGAATCCCTCTCCAGCATTCTTGTAGGCCACCTTCAGATACTGGAGGGCTGCTGTGAGAACTTTAAGCAGTCTTCTCTTCTCCAGGCTGAACAGCCCCAACTCTTTCATCCTGTCTTCATATGGGAACTGCTCCAGCCCCCTGATCAAGTCCCTCCTCTGGACTTGTTCCAACAGTTCCATGTCCTTTTTCTGTTGAGTCCACCAGAACTGCACACAGTACTGCAGGTGGGGTCTCACGAGAGCAGAATAGAGGAGCAGAATCACCTCCTTTGACCTGCTGGTCTCACTCCTTTTGATACAGCCCAGATATTCTAGAGAAACAGCAGGGAGGTGGGGGTGGAAACAAAGCTAAATTAGTAAGAGCACCTGTATAGCCTTTAAAAATAAATGAATAAATCTTGCTTTCAGGAAGAGCAGTGTCAAGGAGGTTATGAAGTCTTTTAGAATCGTACCTAGGGTTATTCTGTGCCTGATCTTTCTCAACCCAGCATATCTCACATCAAGCTGTGAACAGTTTTAATTTTGGTAAAGTATTTGGTTTGAAATTTCAGACTCAGAAAAATACTAGGAAAAGGAAGCTCAGGAAGAGCTGTCTGTAGTCATCAGATTCTGGAGATCAGAAACCAATCTTACTTTGTAGGTAAAAAAAATATGTACAATATTCCTTTTGCCGTAAGATATGGTAGATGCAATTTGGTAGCTCTTTTACAAACAAATACTGTTTGTAGAGCAAAGAGGGGATCTGGCTTCATATCTACAAAAAATAGCTTCTTCTGAGTATGTGATGGTCATATAGCTGAACCATGCTCACTGTGGTTTCTTTTAATATACGTTGTGATTTTCTGTGTAAGTATCTTTGTATTCTGGATGTGTGAGCCATTCTGCACTCCAGTCAACTTTGAAATAACATTGGCTTGGTTTAGATATGTTTAAGAATAAAGAGTTATGGACTGACTTTCCTCAAGTAGGAATTGCTATCAAATATCAGTAATACATTTCTGAAGAGAAACTCTGAGTGTGAATAAGATAAATATAAAAGATGCATTCTTACTGAATTTCCATTAACAAACATTTTGTACATTTTTTTGTGGCTCTTCCGGAAACCTCTCTTTTTTTAAGTGGCACCAGTTCCTGCAGGACAAACTTGACAATATCTTGCTACAAATCCTGGTTTCTGTATTATGGTTTGAACTTTACAAAGCTTATGAATTACAAGCTTATGTAGTATGAGAGAGTTATAGAACTCTAGAATGGATAAAAAGCCAAGCAAGGGTATTTTTGAAGAGAGTGTAGTTATTATTTTTAATATTAGTTCTTGCTTTTGACACCTTAGCAGTTTGACAAACATCAGCCTTTTTTGTGCTAATTTGTAACTAGTTACTTGGGACCTGGTTCAATGAGAAAGACTTGACTTGTGTTTCCCATGGCATTCTGAAGGAAAAATGTTACGTATTTGGCAAAATTGGATAAAATATTATATCCTGGTGAAAAGGACCTATGCTTCTACTGTGCATTATGTGTTGAATTGGAAGCTGGTAGGTGTCTTGCTACACCTGAAGCAGGAAAATTCTGGATGAAAGAGAAAAACAACCTCAGCTATGCTGGAAACTTTGAAGCCAAAAAGGATTTGTTTTGCCACCTATGCTGGAGTGCTAAACAGAGAAATATGATTTGTTTGTTTAGAGCTGAAAAAAATATTAGTGCATCAGACTTGATTTTGACAGGGGGAAAATGAAGTATTTTTGCAGCTGCTTTTGAAACAGCCACCTGAAGAGTTTTGATTTTCTGTTTCTATTAATATGTGGTTTAGACTTGTGTATTTAGAAGTCTGAAAATTCGTGTTTGCTTACAAGGAGGAAGTTCCCTTGTCTTATTTTCAGTTGTTTACTGGAGCTTTGAGTAAAAAGCTGCTACTTTTTTTATGGTGGGTTGCTTTTTATTTTTTCCATTCCTTCAGCAACATTTGTAATAATCAGAGTTCTTTTCTTCTTGATTGTCAGAAATAGTATGTGAAAATGTCAGTTACTTGAGACCAGTAGGTATTTTTTGGTTTATAGTGCAATTAGCAATTTTTTCATTAATTAAGTACTGTTCTACCCTGACTTTGCAGTCCCAGCATTAGGCAATAGGATCATCTGTTGGTCAGAATGTGTAGAAATTCCAAAGTCTGTTGAGCTCTATTTTATAATATTTTCCAGAAGTATGTTTATTGAATCGTTTTATCGTGTTCTGTGTCTTTTCTGCCTTCCTTTGAGCTTACTTGAAAGGGGAAAAGTTGCAAGTTGGGAAATCACTTGACCCTGTAGCTCTCCTGTTCTAGAGAGAGAATAAGTGAACTTCTATTTTCCAAAATGCTCTAGTTCCTTATGATTTTGTAAGACTAAAAGGCAGTTTTTTCCAGAATTTTTATGACTTTGGTTCTCCATAATTTAATCCAGAGATCTTAATTTTGACATTGCTTTTGTTTGTACTGCTTAAATCTGTTTTTCTGAATACATTGAACAGATACTCAGAAACATCTGAGCCATATTAAAATTATCTAGATTCTGGCTTTTGTAGTTAAACTTCAGGAGAAGAGAGTCATGCAAAGACTACAACTCTTGAGAGGGTGGTAGACAGGGAAACAAAACTTCATTTTCAAAAGAAATTTTCCTCTCTGTTTCATGTTTGAATATAATCTTTTTTTTTCACCATATATTTGGGAAGACTTTGCACTGAAACTATAAGTGAAGACATTCAGTAGTTCAGCTTTTTTATCTTGCCACGTGTTAGTTCTCCACTGAGAGTAAAATAGCATGGCACAGTACAGAAGCCAATTTCCTGATGTAATAAAAAGAGAGAAGCTCCATCCCCATCCCAAATTGCTTGTATTTGGCTTCTAATGGCATGGCAATTTCATGGATGATTGTTGAAATTAGATGTCTTTTAGATTTATCTTTATTAATGTCAGTGGCCTCTGAAAATTTTTCAGTAAACCTCTTCTATTACACAATGATGTATTTCAAATAAGTTTCTGTTTAATTTGATATCCTGTTTTGGTGGTAGCTTAAACCTGCAAAACTTGCATTTACTTGAGAGGGAATAGGAACAGCCATTTTATTCAGTCTGCTGGACTTGGGCAATGGTACCACTCCTTTTATTTCTAATTGATGAGAAATAATATTACAATACAGGATGCTTTGCATAGTGCTTTTTCTAGAAATATGGAATGTAACCATTGCTTAAAAAAATAATTTGTAAAAGTCTCAATCTTGATAAGCTGTTTGGTTTTTTTTTTCTGTGAATTTATTATGCCTTTTGTAGTGATTTGCCAAATTTTTAATTTGACTCCTAAGTGAGTTCTCTTATCTGTCACTGGTTGTGACCGTGAGTCACTTATGTTCATTTGGAAATATTTCCAAAGTCACTTTAAAGTCTAATCCCCACTGCTGTCTCCATGAAATACCAACCACTTGATAATACCTGCATTAGTTTTAGGTTTTAAATTCATCTTTGAAATGATAACTTCTACCTAAAAAAAAATAGACACTGTCATATGCACCTTGCTCTAGAAAGCACATAGTTAACTATTTAACTTAATTGTTGTGTTGTATTTTTTTTTTTTTTTGTTGGATGTGCATTAGTTGTTCCAGACTCCTCTTGGAAGTTAGGTAGAGAGAGTTCCTGTTGTTCTGTTCACAGTTTAGTAATTTCCAGCCACCCATCTGGAAAGCATCTGAGCAGAAAAAGACCTGGTGGTCCTGATGGACTCCAGGTTGACCATGAGCTAGCAACATGCTCTGTGGCAAAGGCAGCTGAAGGTGTTCTGGACTGTGTTAGGCAAAACAATGCCAGCAGGTCAAGGGAGTTGATCCTTCCCCTCTGTTTAGCATTGATGATGCCACATCTGGAGTACTGTGTTCAGTTCTGGCCTCCCCGCTACAAGAGAGATATACTGCACACAGTCCAATGAAGGGCCATAAAGATGATGGAGCATCTTTCCTGTGGGGAAAGGCTGAGAGATGGGGCTGTTCAGCCTGGCACAAAGAAAGCTCAGGGGGATCTTATGAATGTACAGAAATACTTGAAGGGAGGGTGTAAAGGATGGAGCCAGGCTTTTCTCAGATGTGCCCAATAACAGGACCAGAGGCAACAGGCACAAACTGAAACATGGAAGGTTTCTCTGAACATTAGGGAACACTTTTTTATTGAGAACATTGCAGAATACTGGTGCAGGTTTCCTAAAGAGGTTGTGGAGTTTCCTTCGTTAGAGGTACTCAAAAGTTGTCTGGACATAGTACTAGGCAACTGGGTCTATGTGGCCTTGCTTGAGTGGAGGGGTTGGGCAAAATAAACATCAGAGGTCCCTTCCCACCTCAAAGGTTCTGTGATTGTCATGGAGTTTTTTTGAAGTATGGCATAATTTGGCTTCCTTTTAATGGGCTCTGAAGAGTTGCTGAAATGGCTGTAACAGTTTTAACTAATTCCGTTGTTTTGTTTCCCTACAGGAGCATGCGTATCCAGCTGATGAACTAATGCCTTTAACTTGTCGTGGACGAGTACGGGGTCAGGAACCAAGTCGAGGGGATGTGGATGATGCCTTGGGAAAGTTAGTGTTTGAAATGGTTACTGTCTCATGTAAACATTTAGAAATCTAAGTACAATTTGCAGCCCATAAAATTTATTTGTTCAGTTGACATACCCAGAAATTTATGTGTGTAAGAAATACTTTTATTGTTTTTCCTCATGATATTAACTGATGTGAAAATGTACCTTAGTCAGAAAAAGAGAATTGACAGTGAATGAGATCAAAAGATACTTGGAGAAAGTTTAAAAACATTATTTTCTGTAGCAAAGCCTTCCATATGTGAACTGACATTTACGGTATTAGTAAATTTGATTCCTCAATAGAGGTTGTAAGTTTTAATTATGAGCTGCACAGAACAGAAAACATTATCCTTATAAGTGGTATTTAAAATGCCTTTTATATTTAGCAGAAAGCTCTTTGAAAATAGCATTAGTCAAATGATTGTCATGTGTGTGATAGTCTGAGGCCTTTGCCGAAGTAGAAAACATTCAGACATGGAAATTCTTAATATTTTTTCTTTTAAGATAGCTTGTAGTACAAAGTACTGATTCTTTGGACAGCAAAATGTAGGTATAATGACTGGTTTTCACCATGTTCGATTGAAAAATCAAAAGACAAAATTAACTTGGTCTAAGTGTTTGTGATTGATTCCTTCGTTGTCTCTTTGTGTGCAGTTCTGTGTTTATAGAGCAATACTTTAATAACAAATAGCTAATGCTCTTTTTTTATCAGTATTACTGCATGGTGTCCCTAAGCAGAATAGCATTAATCAAAGCTGGAGTCCTTGTCATAAATACTACTTCAAATTCACTGTATACTATTGACCTTGTAATTTTGTTCTTTTATTTTTATTATACACAAAAGTACCTTAGTCTAGAAATTCCTATATAAACCTGCTGTCTTGGAGGTATTGAGAGATATGGCTGATGAGGAAGAAGTGTCAAGAAAATGTACTTTTAATCCTGGTTACGCTTTCTTTTTAATGAGTTGTGGGTTTTTTTTTTGGGGGGTTGGTGTTTTTAACATAGTAACATGCTATCATTTGAGTGAAAATACATTTCATCCACTTAGATGCATATGTACTTTTAATCCTGGTTATGCTTTATTTATAATGAGTTTTGTTCTTGTTTGTGTTTTGTTTTGTTCTGTTTTTTGTTTGTGTTTTTTTTTTTACTTAGTAACATGCTATCATTTGAATGAAAGTACATTTCATCCACTTAGATGCATTGAATAGTATAAGTATGTACTGTTTTTCTGTATACGTTTTTTTCTGTTTTGATAATTAGCTACATTAGTATTTATCAGATTTCTTATATAATCCTTTTTCTATCCAGCTGGCTCATCAGTCCTGTTCTCTACAAGCCTTTGCAATCATAAAATGACACTGCAAGATAGGTTAGTTATGTTTCCTAGGAGGGCTAGGGAGTTATATTAGCTTTCTATAGCTGTGCAATGCATGATCTCCCCTACTGTACACAGTCACTAGTTAATCTCTTTCTCTTGTAGAATAACACTCATGGAATGCCGTTATATCTTCACAAATTAAAAAAAAATACTATCTATGACCACTAATTACATTCTGTGCATAGATATATGTTGCCTACAGGATCTCAAACATTAGGCACTTGTTTAAATTTGTGATGCTTGTTCTTCAGTAGACAGTTGTAACTGTTTCCAAAGTTTTCAATTTTAGTACTGTCATATTCTGTAAATTCTACTCTATGCATTGTGTGTGTTTCTTAACATTGGGGCAATTTTATCAGATCCAGCTAAAGGTCCACTCAGCTTGTATGCACTACAACAGCCCTAGAGAAGAATTTATGAATGGGACAAGCCTTGTTGTGATATTAATGTTTCAAACAGTATGAATCTGACTTGATGTTTGCTTTTTATGGAATAAGTAGTTATTTATTTTAAGCCTGCCCCTTGCTTTCCTATGTAGGAAGTTTCATAACAAAAGAACAGTATTTTCTTTAGTCTTCCATCACGAAATTTAACACTGAGTTTGATTGTACCAAACTGCAGCTTTTTCTGAAGTAGGTAACCAGAGCAGTTTCTGGCAAAATTTGGTTTTTTTAGATTTTTGATCTTTCTAAATATTTTTACTGTTACACTTAGTAAGACAAGACTTAGTTTTTTGAAAAAGAAAAAAGAGGTTTGAAAAAGACTTCAGACCATTCTATTGGGTTTCTTGAATCGCACTGGAAACTACAAATAAAAAATTAATTTGCTTATGAGAAGTTCGAAAGCTTTGTGGTAAATAAAGGTATATTTATAAATCATAGCTTGTTTCAGTCAGCTCCTATTCTTGTCACTAGCAAAGGGAGAAAACTTAGGGTGCTTTGATATTAAATATACTGTGTACAACTTTTTTTTTTTTTTTTTCTAGTGGTGTATAAGAATTTAATCTCTCCCACAGTATTATTTCTTACGAGAAACAATTTAATTTATACACATACAGGTCAAGAGTAAATCTGTTTTAAATTTTGTCTCATAGATTTTCACTGACCTTGATTGATACCTTGGACACTCTTGTGGTAAGTTTAATCTGTTAATAAAACAAGATTGTTTTCTGATGCTCAGACTTACTTTTAGATTTATATTTTGTAAAATTATACATTAAAAATGCAATTTTTTCTTTACTTTTGATCTCTGTCTATTGATTTTAAGCACTTCCAAGTGCTATGATGGTGGTGTTTAGAGTTTGTTGCAGAAAACAAAACTACGCCAGTTCCTTCACATTATATTATTATTATATTATATTATCTTTTTTTTTTCTTGGGCTTTAACTTAAAGTATGTGGGCTTGCTTCCCATTATAGTCTTAAGCAACTTGCCAACTCATAGGTGAATGCCTCTTTATACTTACTGAATTATTTGCCGTATACATTTCATGGATGAATTTTGTGTGTGCTTAGATATACATTTAAAAAAATGCAACCCTGGATATGTTGGCGAGGAAATGTTGCCAAACTTCTTGTGTTTTGTCTCTTATTAGCAGATTCCAATCATTGATAAACTACTTTTTCTTAGATTTCAATCCCTTTGACATATTTTGTCATCAGGAATATTTTGTCAATCAGGAATTTCTGACCATTCATATGTGCATGTAAATCTGTTTTGAAAATCTTTATTGCACTGTTTTGGTATGTGAATCATATAGTGGTCTCTCTTTGATGGCTGTTCCCTTTTAATGATGTGCTGTGAGGTGACCATTGGCTCTTCTGAATCATTACCACAGATGTTGAAAATGTGGAGTCTGGACCTCCCTGTCTCGAACAGACATTCAAATGGATTATTGTGGTTCATTTATTGTTCTCTTGTCTTAAAGAAGGATTAACAGTTGTAGAATTTAAGAGTACTTATGATAACAAATTGGATAACAAAGATTCTTAAAGATTGACAGAATAAAAAGGTGTGAAAGGAAATACGTAGGAAGTACGAAACTGTTCTTCAGGCACAAGGAGAAAACTGTCGTGAGGAGGAAGATGGCTAGGACAATTCACTGAACTTAGCATGTGGCTACTTGGTGGATAGGAGGCTTCTGTGAAATTGAAGGCATCAGAGCAGGCCAGCCTTTGGCCACTCTGCCAGCACAGCTGCAGGCCATAAAGTCCTATTGCACTACAGTCATGATAAGAGAGTAGGGAAGGAGCAAACAAATAAATCCCTGGGTAGGTACATTCTCAGTGACTTCATTCTTTGTGTACAGCTTTTATTCTCTTTCATGCACGAGAAAAACAATACTACCAATGTCTGTTGCACTGTATGCCCCTGCAGGACCAGGATATCAGTCTAAGGCATGCTAAATGCTTTGTTTTTTAATTCATTGCACTAGTTATTCTGTGCCCAATTGTGATTGTATTAGCTATGTTTGAACCTAAGCACCTGCTTATATTTTTGTATTCCAGGTGTTAAATAAAACCAAAGAGTTTGAAGAGGCTGTAAAAAAAGTAATAAAGGATGTTAATTTAGATAACGACATAGTAGTATCTGTCTTTGAAACTAACATAAGAGTCCTTGGGTGAGTAACTTCTGTGTTTACAAAACTCTTAAAAATGTGGTTTTCAGCTACAGGTCCTTTCTGTATGTATTTAGATTAGATATAAGAAAGAAATTATTTATTGTGAGGGTGGTGAGAGGCTGGCACAGGTTGCCCAGAGAAATTGTGAATCCCTTGAAGTGTCCAAGGCCAGGCTAGATGGAACTGGGGGCAGCCTAGTCTAGTGGAAGGTGTCCACGCTCATGACAGGGCGCTGGAATTAAAAGATCTTTAAGGTCACTTCCAACCAAAACCGTTCTATGATTCTGATTCTGTGGTTCTGTGCTGTTTTCCCATAATTTAAAACAGTTATGCCTTTGTCAGCATAGCTTGACACCTGCCCTAAGAAAGGTTTTAAAATGCTAAGCAGGAATTAATGCAGTGAAGTTGACCCCCATCTAGCTGCTGCAGGTAGAGGTTTTTTGCTTTAAATAAATAAATAAATAGTGTGCTTTAGTAGCATTGTTTTGGATTTAATGGAAACAGTCTTACAACTTGCATTGTTCAGTACTTGATTTAACAGATAGAACATTTCCATACTTGGTGTAATAGCTTATTTCAGGTTGGAAGTTACTTCTGGAGGTCTCTAGTCCAACTTGCAGCTCAATGCAGGATCAGAGCAGGTTAGTTTTAATCTCTCATGTGCGGTTTTAGAGGTGCTGGTTATTCTTGACTGTCAGTAGAAACAGTGATTCCTCTGCAGTTTAGGGCTGGGTCCCAAATGATACAGAATTGCTTCTGAAATACTGACAGCTAACCTTGATTGTAATAATTGGGAGTTGTATCTGCTCAGGATTTCTGAAAACTAGGGCTATGTGAATATAACACAGTTATGTACATGGACATCTAATTGTGGAAAATTTTGCATTGCTGTTCAGATGAATATGCCTTTTGAGACTGAGGATAATTTTTCTTGTGTTTAGGGGTCTCTTAGGTGGGCATTCAGTGGCAATTATGCTGAAGGAGAAAGGTGAATATATGCAGTGGTACAACGGTGAACTTCTGCACATGGCAAAGGAGCTAGGCTACAAGCTTTTACCTGCTTTTAATACCACTAGCGGTCTCCCTTATCCAAGAGTAAGTTGTTTGGTTTCTGCAATTCAGGATTACTTGTGTAAGCAAAATTTTTGTTGTTTTGCTTTTATCCCTGTTTCTAAAATCACTTATGTATTTAGCCATTATACGGAAAATAAGAGCTGATAAAGTGCTCATTTGTAATACATGCTACCTAGTACTTTAAAATACAGATTTAGGCTCTGAATACTTAAATTTCCACCTCTGAAAATCCTAATATACATTGTTTTGTGTAAATAGTAGCAGCAGAAACCTTGTCTAATCACTGCTGATTTCTTGCTCTCTACTAATGTCGGCATCACCAAGAAGCTAAGGAGCGTAATTTTTATTTTGGTACATACCATTCACTAAGACCTTGAAAGAGAACTAGCAAACATTTGCTTCTGAGTTTAGCACAAAACTGGTTAATCTTCATAATCTACATCCACATTTTTAAGAGGGCAAAGTTAGCTGTTATCTAACAATACTTAATGTAAAAACTTTCATATTCAAACAGAGCATGGTGCAAACTGTTTGAATGACAGAAAGCTACTTCCCATGAGTATCATCCATTGGTTTTGTGAGATGTAGCTTCGATTGGAAACTTTTTCTGGAAATGAAAAATTTAGGCTAAGTAAATCAGTACTCTTCTAATGAAAATGGCTAATTCAAAATGTTCGGGCTTTGATGTTCTTCTGCTGAGAGGACTCTCTTCAGAATGCAGAAGTTATGTTGTGCCCTCAACAAAAGCAGGCCCATCTTGCAGGTATTTTGTGGAGCCAGGAGTAGCAAGATATTTACAAAGCTTAATTTTGAGCACTTATGATGTTCTGAGTTCCTGGTTTGCTGGTAAATGGCTAGAATTAGATTTTTAGGGTGGTATTCTTTTATTCAAATTGTGAGTGAACCAGGCAACAGGTATTTAGGCCAGTACTTGTTTTGGAGGGTTAAGTGTTTTGGGTACTTCTGGATAACCTTATGTGCATGTTTGAGTTGATAGTATGTGGTAAAGCAGAGCAAAACTGAAAGGGGCTTTGTGATCTTTTTTCCTTGCCTTTAGAAAAAGTTACATAGTTGCTCTCTAGAACTATCATAGAAGTGTAAATTCTTTAAGCTAATAAGAATAAAGATGATGATATCTACTTTTCTCTAGATTAACTTAAAATTTGGTATAAGACATCCAGAAGCACGAACAGGAACAGAAACTGATACTTGTACAGCTTGTGCAGGTACCTTGATCCTTGAGTTTGCAGCTTTAAGCCGATTCACCGGAACTTCTATATTTGAGGTTTGCTTTCATGCTAACTTATTTTCTTTTTTTATTAGATATTCATTAGTGTTCTGTTACATTTCTTTAATTTTGGACAAACAATTTTGAGTTCATGAAATGGGTGCATATCTTAGGTGTTCTGCAGAAAAGGTTTGCATGTGTTCATATTTTCTTGTGTTGGGGATTTTTTTCTGAAGTTTTAATCTGATTTTACAAAATAAGAACAAAAACCCACAGGAAATAATTTTGTTTGAAAGTAGTTACGGTAATGTAGAAGTAAACATGATAAATATACTGAAGAGTAGCTAAAGAAAAATGTTTGCATAGCTTTGAGGAAAAGGGGTCAGGACCAGTAAGAAGAAAAGTGGGATATTTGGTCCTTGATATGCAGCTTGAAACAAATAATAAATAAACCTCACACTTGCGTAGTCCCACTGAACTTGTGCAAGACCCACTTAAGGGTATATTGTCAGTGGAAAGATAAATGAAAATGCTTGCAGGTATGGTTTTGTTGATATGATACCAAAAAAAACCCAAAACAAACCAAAACAACAAAAAAAAAACAGCAAGCACCTTCATTATGTGCCTAGTATTTCACTTCATGTCATGGAACCCAGTGGAAGCATAGTTGGGCTTATATTGTGTGTTTTGGTAGAACTTGTCCACTAAAATCCCATGAATGTGCTTTGTGATTTAAAGCCATTTTTGTTACATAGGTTGTTACCTTCAAGTTTATTTTTGTATATATAAAGAATGTATGTAACTCGTGTACTAACCCATGCAGAAGGATGCTTAACTTGGTAATACACTGTATGGTTTTAGGCAAATAGTTGAGTAGTCAAGCCCCATACTTTCTAACCAGCAACTGAGTAACTATTTAAAGTGTGGACTGATTATTATGGTATTTAAGTGTAACACTGAGTTACAGAGTCGTTAGATATGAAACATTTTATTACTCCCAAGCATCTTAATTTCAATAGACAAAAGAATAATAGTAGTTAGGATTTGTGTTTCTCTAATTTCCTTTAATTGGAATTTTTTTACTGTTGCAGGAATACGCCCGGAAAGCACTTGATTTTATTTGGGAAAAGAGACAGCGCAGCAGCAATTTAGTGGGTGTTACAATTAATATTCATACTGGAGACTGGGTCCGCAAAGGTGTGTGATATTCTGACTTAGAATCAGTGACCACAAATGGTTTTGGGCAAGAAAAAAAGTCTTGACGCCTTCCTGCCCCAAGCAGGTTTCTTTGGACTATTTAAAAATAATGGGATAGGCAACTGGACTTAAAAAGTTTAAGTACTAGAGAAACTTTCTACAACAGAGCCTGGCTTTGCTCTGGGAGGGTGTTTTGCCAGCAAAACTAGTTTTATTCATTACAAAGGAAGTGTTCTGTGATTCACTTGGATACTGAGAGGGAAATGCCTTGGGATAAATTTTCAGAGAGCCTACTATGAATACATAGGAAAAGTATAAATAGGACTGTGATTGTTTATGGCAGCCAGTAGACATATTTTCTTATGAGGAAAGTGAAACAACTTGCTCAATGCATGTCTTCATATTATGTGCACTGATATTGTAAAGCGTTTACCATATATATACAGTATTGTGTCTCTGCATCCATGTGTGCCTTAATTCTAGTGATAGGAGGCTTTTCCTTTTGCTGAAAGAACCTTTACAGTAAAAACGAAACCAAGGGAAAATATCCATATAACTATTTAAAGCAAAACCACCTTTTAATTTTCTGCTGTTTTTAGATAGTGGAGTTGGAGCAGGAATAGATTCATATTATGAATATTTATTAAAAGCCTATGTCTTGCTGGGAGATGACAGTTTCCTGGAAAGATTTAACACGGTAAGTTAACACCTTGCTCAGGTTTGTGCCTTCTGTAAGACAAATTTAAGACTAGTTGTATTGTCAGTCAGCTGTTAGTCTGCAGAAGCTTATGAAGTGATCTTTAACAGAATTTCTATTACTTTTGATGTGTCTAGTGCCAGTTCTTATTACTATGAGTTCTTGCTAATCTTGGGGGAATTGTCACCTGAGCTGCTGTTTTAACCCCATCCAATGAAAATCGGAATCTTCTGGAACTTTTTCCATGTTTCCAGTACAGGAGAAGCAGTATTTCAAGATTACCTTGAAGTGTGTAATACTGCAAATGTTTCTGTAAAACGACAAAGGCCACTTGTTACAAGCCACAGTACGGGGTCTTTCTGTCCTGGAGCAAGAAAAGAGAGCTGAAAATTAAAACTTGGATCTTACATTTAACTGCAGATCCTAAGGCCCAGTGTACAAGATGAAAAACACACCTATATTAGTAGATTTGTAAGATTACTAAGCAACTTTGTCATTATTCTTTCATGAAAGTATTCTTTCTTTTGAAAATAGTAATATCCAATAAAACCATTTTATATAGTAAAATGATTTTATGTAGAATAGTTTTCTATCATAGGCAGTGTTAAAATTTGAATAATTCAGCAGCTAAAGGCTCTAAGTGTAGTGATTGTTTCATATTCTTAACTTGCAGACACTTTTTTTTTGTCGTTTTTTTTGTTGGTTCTTTTCTTGCCTGTGTTGTCTCTGTTAACTGTTTGCCATTGATTTGGCTCATGTGTTCAGGTCTGTACCTTGTGCTTCAGAAAACAGGAAGGGCAGTTGTCTTGGGGTGTAATAGGATTGGAATTCAGTAAGTTGACAAATGAGCTAGTGGGGTTTAAAGTTCTGAGCCATCGAGTCCAGCTGCTTCGGTTTTCTATACTTCCTTTTCACCTTCTTCTGAGATACATTTGCTTTAGAATTCTGTTGTTCAGAGAAAGCAATTTCAGCTTTGTTTAGCTTGTGCTTAAAAATTACGCCAAAACAAATGTACCTTAACTGTGATAGTTACTTTTTTATTGTATAGTTACTGAATATACTTTTGTGTATGTGTGCTACTTGGAAAATGTGATATGTATTGCATGTGTAATACTGTGGAGCTTTTCAATATTTGCTACACATATTTTTAGTTTGCAAAACTTAGAAATTAATGTGCATTGCCAAATGCAATAATGATTGGCAATGTAGTATCGGCCCTTCCTTTGAAATAAGATTTCATAATCTGGTAATCTGTATCTGTTTTGTAAAATGTGTTGATTATACAAACTCATGATTTTTCTGATGTTTGTCAGCACTACAATGCCATAATGAGATACATTAGCCAACCACCTCTTCTTCTTGATGTTCATATTCATAAACCAATGCTAAATGCTAGGACCTGGATGGATTCTTTGCTAGCTTTCTTCCCTGGATTGCAGGTAAGGTTTAAAGCCAATGCGAAGATGATCCTGATAACAAGTAAAAAATAGATTGGATATATAATTGACTAGTCAAGCTTAGTAATTTGACTTTCAGAAATACTGAAAGAGGATTCCTGTACTCTTCCTGTAACTTCAATGCTATGATGCAAGTTAATTTGTATTCCAGCCATGTTGAGAATCAGGAAAAGTATGTCTGTATGATTTGCTTCCTTTACCACCACTCATTAAAAACACTCAAGCTGCCTTTTTAATAGTCTAGTAACAGCTTTTCTACTCTGTGTGCCATATATGACAAAGTTCCATTTCCATCTCTGTAAGTGATAGAGATCCTTTTTCTGCACAGGCAGTAGCCTTACTAAGGTCACTGATTTTGCTTAAAAAGCTCTAAAGGAATATCTATGGTTTACATACTGTAAATATTCCCCCCTTTCAGTGTATCTGCTGGAAATGTAGAAATTGGTTTACATGAATACAGTGAGTGTGCCTAACTTTGAATATTACTCCTATGCTTGGTGAATTAACGTTAATTTTATTATTTAATTTTAGGTGTTGAAGGGTGATATTAGACCTGCTATTGAAACTCATGAGATGCTGTATCAGGTTATAAAAAAGCATAACTTTCTCCCTGAGGTAAGGTAGTAATTTTTTGATTGTATAAATTGATTCTTACCTCAATTTGAGCAGTCTCAGATAGCCATTAAAAAAAAATAGTAGGTATACCTGTTACTAAAACCAAAGGCCTCATTTCCACAGCATTCTCATGTGAACTACAGTTCTGCGCATATGACAGCTGTGTTTTGGAATGAAATATTTTTCCTTAAGTTATGCTGTAATTAACAGAATCGTAGGAAGCTGCTGCTGTTAGTAATTGCTTAAGCTTTATATTTCAGCCTTTCAGAATTGACCTTGACTCATTTCAGTATGCAAAACTTGTACAAGCAAATGTAGTAGTAGCTGCTTAGTAATATAATAGCATTAATGCTAAGGATCACAGCCATGTTTATACCAAGGGGGGAAACTAAAAACTGAATTGTTCTGAGAGAACATTCTGAAATTTTGCCTATTGGTACACAAACTTTCCTGTAGATACTGCAAGTGCAGTGTTTGAGCAAGTTAATTCTTCACAGAAAAGCTTGTTTACCTGATGAAGTGTGTGTCTTTATGATGGTCCAGAGTATGAAAGAGCACTTCTGACTCCAGTTTTAATTTTGCCTTTCCCTAGTGTAAGCTTATTTCTATTAGAGAACATGTAATTAACATCACATTCACCTAACGTGGATATTGAGACCAAAGAATGCTCTCTAAGCACTGGGATAATTTTTTTGAGTGCTTTTAAAATGGTATGATTTGGCTTTATGGGATTCTTTTGGGTTGATTTTTCAGTGCTTTGTACTTAGGAAGGGGACTTTGAAAGATCAGTTATGCCATCTCCTTTAGCAAAGACTTAGTTTAAACCCTAGAATGAACTAACTGGTAGTAGATGTAAACACATAGACTGGGAAATTTGTAGGTGGCTGACTTTTAGTCTGTGGTATTTCTTATGTTAGAAATGGCTGCTCAACATATTGTCAGTCTGAAATGACAATTTAATGCAGTGGAAGTGTCAGGTGGTAGGTATGTTTGCAAAAATGGTATTTTTGGAAGCTTGAGTGGTCTCTTTATAGTGGCCCTTCAGCAGACTGCTTTAGTTGGATTGCAGCAGTTGTGTATTTGTGCTGACAGGAGTGATTGGAGGCTGCATGCTGCCTTCTGGGTCTGGACCACAACAAGTTCTTATCTGTTACTTCTTGCCAGAATTCCACTTGCTGGACACTTGTTAAGAAACTGGGTAGTGTGCACAGTCCTGCACTCACACAAGCTTAAATCTCACTCACGCAAAGTGATTGGAGCTCTGGTTTAGGTTTTGGACTCAAACGTACTAACTGGACAAATGTTCTTGTAGCCTCCTGAGACTGATGTTGGGCCTTCAATCCTCCACTGTTGTGTACTTTTAGCTATTGTAGTAAGTAGCATTCAAAATAAACCTGTGTTTGGTTTTTATTCTTGTTTTAATTTTTGTTCTTCTTCAGGCATTCACAACAGACTTTAGAGTTCACTGGGCTCAGCATCCTTTAAGGCCTGAATTTGCTGAAAGCACTTATTTCCTGTATAAGGTAAGATCATTTTCACTCGTCTGAGTTTTTGTCACTTTTATCTAGCAGTTACAATTCTTTTGATGTTTTATTTCAATATAGAATGAGTAGCATATCTCCAGCTTATTTTATCTAGTGGTGCCAGTTTGCATATAAAGAAGATGAAAGTATTGGTTATCAAAAATTGTTCTAGGAATTTTGTTTGATATGCCTAGAATTAGAAGAAAACTATTTAATGACAAAGGCCCATATTTTTAAAGATATGTAAGTGTTGTGCATCTCTCCTAAAAAGATCGTGGAGAGTGAGAGCTAAAGCCATTTGTACCTTGCAGAGAAGAGCAATGCCTAAATGTCTTGTGTTTTTGTAAGTGTTTCTATGTGTCTATCTGCATATCCATAGAAGGTAATACCTCTCAAAGTCTCAGAAGCCTCTCTTGTGACTCCAGCAATATTAATAAATTAGACTTTACCAGTCTCTGAGAAGGTACAGAAACAATAAATTAGGAATATGATTGCTGCTGATTGTAAAGTAAGTCTAAGTGCACCTATATGTCTGGGTTTGATTTTTGTCGGTTTTTCTTTTCTAGGCTACTGGGGACCCTTACTATCTAGAAGTAGGAAAAACGCTCATTGAAAACTTGAACAAGTATGCAAGAGTACCTTGTGGGTTTGCTGCAATGAAGGATGTTCGTACAGGAAGTCATGAAGACAGGTACAAGTTTTCACAATTTTTTCATAAAAAAGATTAGAGAAATAAATCTAATTACTCTGTTTATATAATACCATTAATTGACTTTTGAGTAGATGTCTGTCTTCAGTTGATTATGCATTTAAATTATGCATTTGTCATAGTCTGTAAGCTATTTCAATAGTTTTAGTTTGTTACATAAGAATATTTTTAGTTCATTAATGCTTCATTTGTCTCAGAGCAATTGATTAATTACTTTCCAACAATATACGACAAATGTAGAGGTTTTTATTTTTCAGTACTGCTGCTTTGTAATGATTATGCTGAATCATTTCCCTGCAAACATGGTTTCTTCCATGTGAAAGGAATGCTAATGGAATTCAACAATAATAGTCATGAAGTCTTCGGAGGTGGAGCAGTGCCATGGGTGGAACCCATGACAAGTATTTGTTTTGGTGATGTTGGAGAAAAAAGGGCATCTTCCTAAAGGGCATCCACTTTTTTCCATAGAATGGACTCTTTCTTTCTGGCTGAGATGTTTAAATATCTTTATCTGCTGTTTGCTGATAAGGAAGACATGATTTTCGACATTGAAGATTACATCTTCACTACGGAAGCTCATCTGTTACCACTTTGGCTTTCTACTACAAATCAAACCGTTGCTAAAAAAAATGCAGTAAGTAATAGTTTAATCAGTTTTAGTAGTGCTTCAAAGCAGTTCCTTTTTTTTAATGAGAGGAAATGGAAGAAAAAAAGAGGAAAAAGTCATAGTTTGAAGAAATACGCTAGTTGTAACACTTAGAATCATAGAATAGTTAGAGTTGGAAAGGACCTTAAGATCATCTAGTTCCAACCTCCCACTAAACCATGTCACCCAAGGCTATGTCCAGCCCAGCCTTGAACACCGCCAGTGATGGAGCATTCACAACTTCCCTGGGCAACCCATTCCAGTGCCTCAC
>JASSUY010049908.1:3425-15365 GCA_032466535.1 Forpus xanthops | reverse complement strand
GTGGAGGTGTTGGGTTTTTGGTTTTGTTTGGGTTTTTTTGTTTTATGTTTAGTTGTGGATTTTAGATTTGTTTGGGATGAATTAGTGCTGGGGGATGATGGTGAATAGGAGTTGCTTTCGTTAAATCAATGGGGTAGTGGGAGCGCAGGGTTGGAACTAGGTGATCTTTAAGGCCTCTTCAAACCATTCTGTGGTTCTCTAATGGAAGAAGTAACCGTTCTCTGAGGAGGAGGAGCGTGCTGAGGATGGGCAAGCAACCTGGATGTCATAGAGACTTCCACACAGTCAGAGTCCTTCAGCAGTCGCTGCTTAATTTATGTTTGCTGTTGCTTCGGGTTTTGTTCTTAATTTCTGAGGAATTTCCCTCTTGACTTAACAGGAGAAAAATGACTGCTACTGCTGAGCCCATGACACTTCTTCAGCCAAGAAGAGTTAGTTTCATCAGATGCCTCACTTCGCATCTGCACCCTGCAAATGCCATACAGCAGTGGCAGAGGTATGGGAATGGTTTTGGCAGCAAATAAAATTAAGATAATTTTCAGAGATAGGCAGGTCTATTTTTTTCTCTCCCTTTCCAGCATGTGCTCAGGTCTACTCTTCTTCACACACACCCCACTCCCTCCCCATTAGTCTATTTTACTCTTTAGGAACACAGCAGTAAATAACCCATCAATCAGCTTTGGACTACTATTTCCCTGGCACCCACCATTGGCTTCTGTCTCCTGTCAGCACTGCCAGGGAGCATGTGTGGAAGTGAAGGAAGCAACTTACGTTGCAGTGTAACCTGCCTGCACACAGGGACAGGGAAGAGCAAGGCTTCCCAGGTGTGCAGTTATGATCTTCACAAATGCCAACAGCTGGGTGTGCTAAGGTGTAAGGAAAGGCAGGAAGAAAGAAACAGTAACATCCCTAGAAAATAAAAGTGCTCTTATTTCTACTAGATTAAGTAAAAACACAAATTACAACATTGTTCCATGTGTATTTCATAAACATCACCGGGCTTCTCTTTCTGGGCAAAACCTGCCTTTGATGACGAGCACTTCAAGGAATCAGCACAAGCTTCAATCTTAAGAGGCTTAAAGCAGCAAACTTCATGCTTGGATGTTCATGTGCAGATCCAGATAGGCCACATCAAGGCCAGAGCATTTTAAAGAACACTTCTGTGCTTTCACATCCTTGTGCTCCTGTTTACTGAGACAATATGATGAGGCCCTCTGTATGAAGGAACAGAAACAAAGCCCAACTCAACAGTGATGGAGTGACCTCTTTGCCTGAGGGGAAATAAAGAGTTCAACAAAAAAAAACAAACCTCTGAACACAAGACCTTTGCCCTTCATTTGAATGGCATTTTAGGGAAACACAGCTTTCCTTAGCAGAGCATGTGAGTGTCTTTTAAGTGAAGGTCGACTGTGCTGAAATATTCATTAAGCTCCGGTTTATTGGATTGCTGCTCACTTATTGCACATTTCACTACATCTTTATTTTTCTAATCAGTTCACCAACTTTTCCTTACTTGGACAATTTAATTATTTGGAAACTTAACAAAATAAAAATTTAGCTCTTTCTGCAATATGTCAAAGTATATTTGCACAATGAAAACATTCTTTCCATTGCAGCACTTAAGGCAAAAATAGCTATTATTTCATAAGCTTTAAGAAACCTAGATTACTAGAATCTAAAGATATGAAATGTTGTAATGGTGTATGACAAGGTTCCTGATGAAACATGTACACTGCAAATCTGTCTATGCAGAACATTCCTAATGCCAGTGATACATACCCAGCCTTCTAGCACAATTAAAACATTCAACGATGCTTTATTTTCTGGGGCAAATATCAGAGCAAGTGGCTTATTCATGTTGAAGTAGCCTGATTTTCTAAAATCAAAGTGTGAAGTCAACCATCAAAGAGCAAATACTTAACTGCCTACAATTGCTTCCCATTGTGGCTGTTCTGTCACAGTACATTTTTAGATCAGTTGTAGCTTCTCTCGTGTGGATGCATTATGCCAGAAACTGCCATGCAGGCAAGTTCAGATCTAATTATAAAACCCTATCAGAGATGCTTTAGTGTGCTGTGAAAGAAAATAGGAGGGGGCTGTTGTGAGCTTCTTCACAGTCCCCAGCTTTTCACTTTTTAAAGCACTTGAGCATGCAATGGGGCAATCTTCCCAGAGTGTGCAAAGTAATCTATAGCAGAGGGAAAGCATTGTAAGATCCTTTCAGCTGCAGGTTTAGAAATAACTGTCTTGCAGGGACATGCCTTAACGTTTCCACATAGTGGAGGCTGGCAAAGTGCTTCCCGTAATTCTGAAACACTTGAAGAGGAGAAGAAGAGATTGATAACTTGTTACACAACTTACCAGATGAAGCGATGACCTATTTTAGCCTGATTGCTGTGTTAAGCGTTGTGGGAGCTTGGCAATGAGCTGGGATCAGGTATTTGTTCTCACTGCGCTAACCCAGAGACAAATGGGTGTATCCCCAAAGTAAATATTACCTTTTCATCTGCCAATTGTGAAACACTGCCAAAATTGAAACCATTTTGTTTGTGTACACCTTTCACATTTCCAAGCACCCCTGATGCAGTTTCACTGCTGTCTTGAAAATGATGGAGAGAGCAATTAACTATTGCTTTCAGTCCTGTGTTAACAAAGGAGTGCTGGAAATCATCAGGTATCTCTGTAGTTTAGGGCAGCAATGGCCCTAAAATATGCCCCTTCCCAACAAATGAATAGTTTCTTTCTCCAGTAGCAAAGAAGTTCACAGGGTGTTGGCAGTAGGCTATTTTTGACATAGCAAAATGCATCTCTTATCTATGGTAAACGTAGAAAACAACACTAACTTGCTGTCTCCATGAAACAACTTGGTTTTTGCTGTTTGTGCGTCAGCTGCTGTGGCATTTCTGCATTTTCTTCTTTTAGACAATAAAAACGTAAAGCAATTTTCTTCTTAAAAACTATTCTAGACTTACTTTCATGCTGTAATCCTTCTGCCTTGCACCTGGCAATCCACTACAGGCTACTGGGAAACTTCTATAAAAGCTACACAGGCTTTACGATGCTAATGGCTGTTTTTACTAAGCATGCAAAATTATTCATCCACTTCTTCTGGAAATTGCAAGGCCTCTTCTTTTAAGGGGCTATATTTGAACTCATTGCTGGGATAAAACCATCACAGTCACCATCGTGATCACAATCCAGATAGGGATGTTATTCAATCAACTAAAAATAAGTCAGTGGGTAAACAGCCATAAATCAGCATTGTGCTGTTCTGCCTCCTCTCTAATCTGTCCCAGAGACCCCAGCTACTGTGTGCTGTCCATCAAGTTAAAATATATAGCATTTGTGTAAGAGACGTGGAAAAAAAAAATAACCTTTAGGGCATCAGAAGCATAAGGTAATTCCTTTGAGGAGAAAAATTATTGTTACAATACATTTATATGTATCTGTTTTTACCCAGTGACTGAAGTTATTTGTACCTGAAGTAATTACAAGTCTTGCATAAGTGTGAATGGGTTTTGCGTGAAATCAAGTGTATGGCACTTGATCTATATGAGTTGGTTTAGCGAAATGAAGCATCCTCCAACAACGACAACCCAGGCTCAATCACATAAAAACCACTTTGAGGAAGCGAGCATTCACGATTCTTCTCTCATCTCTCCCCAGCACTCTGCCTGCTGCCAGGAAGGTTGTCAGCTTTCAAGCAACAGCCTGGCAGGCTCGTGAGGCTCCCTCCAGTCTTTCTGAGGAAATCTCCCATTGCACCTCCCAGCAGCTTCCACCTACTGCCTTCTTGGAGCTCAAAGTTCCCATTCCCATACCCAACAGGCGGCTCCAGCCAAAGCCCTGCTTGTCCCACAGCCCAGAAGTGTGCACCATGAGAGCTCCCTGGCTGGCATAGTCCTGATGGCCACTCTGTCTCAGCAGCAGCTGCATTGGGGTGAACTTTCCCAGCAAACACCAATAGAGAGTCCACCTAGAAATCTTCACTCTCTGCAAGAAGCACCTCACTTGTTAGCTCCCCTCAACATCCCAGCCCCTGTCCTGTCCTCCGCTGACCTCTGCAATGAACATGCCTCTGCTCAGGGAGGGTAAGAAACTGCTGTGTATGTTGGCTTTTAAGAAGCTCTACAAAAGGTTGCATTCAATTGTGTTATCTAAGCCACAGCTCTGAAACAAAAAAATAGAGGCTTGGGGTATTGTCAAGTCTTAACAGGCAAACTCTCCAAGTTAAGACACACCATTATTTTTCTTTCAGTTGTGAAACAGAGTGCAAAGCTCAGGACAACACAAAAAAGAATATGTTTCAAGGCTTAGGGCATAGCTTTATGGTTATTCTTTCTTAAGAGCTGAGATCCACCTGATCCATCTTAGGGGCTGTATCCCCCTTCCAAGCAATGGAGAGAAAGAGGTTATTCTAGAGGACAAGAAGGACATCTTACCCTGAAGCAGACATCTAAATCTGGTGAGGTAAATCCCACATCACGTTTCTTCAAACTGAATTTATGTTGAAATCAAGGTCTAATCAGCAGTTACACTGTGTATTGCTCCTCTGTACAAGTCTGACTGGGCAGTGTCCTCACCCATGAAACAACTCAGTGAAATGGGGAGATAAAGCCGAGTTACAATGAACAGCACCATAAATGTGAGACAGTTGGCCATGCTAACCCTCCGTCCCTGCAGGTCAGGTGGAGTTCTCACTCATCTTATCCCTGTCAACTGCTGGTGACCCACAGACCAGCTCCAATACCCCCTCAAACCACCTCCCCCACTGTCCTACCTCTGATAATGGCTAGTTATGGACATGATAGAGGAGAATGGAGAAGCTCACAGCAGAAAGACAGGACAAATTTACTCCAGCATGAAATCTTTATTAGTTAGAGCTAGCCAGAGGACCTCGGAAGAAGACTCACTATCCTTATAAAACATACACTCCCTTTTAAAATCTGGGTGTTCCAATCAGCCATGTACATGCCAATGCTCTTTAGCACTGCTGAATTCTTGAACTAAATGCCTTCCTGACTCGCTGTCCAATATTTGTGAAGGTATTCCCATAAATCCAGTTGCATTTTAATAACTGAAAGCTTATCTATCACAAAACTTGTCCTCAGTTGTACCTGATGGGAATGCAGCCAAATCTGTTATCAAGGAGGATGGCTGCCCTGGCTGTGGGGAAACAGCAACTTAAATACAGGAGTAGGTATGCAGAAAGGCTTGTGGATGAGTGTGTTGAAATGCAACTCCTCTAAACAACCATTAGTTGAGTTGTGACTTCAGTTGCATTTTTAAAGGAAAAGTTCTCAATGTAACCATGCAGAGAGACTTCTACGTATTGAAATGAATGGGAAAATTACCCAAGAATTAAGAAAACATATTCTTGTGTAGGCTCTGCACATGATACCAGTAAGTTTTCACTGTGTAGGAAGCCTGAAGTCTTTTCATTATTCTACTATGGGGATGATTAAACGTCAAAAAGGTTTTTTACTAGAAGTTGTATTTCTTCAAGAGCTAATTTTAATTATTCATAACTTCTCAGCTATTTAACACTTGTATCTGTTCTCAGATCTTTCCTTCTTGTACATAGCAATTAAGTACAAGAATGCTGGGGAGGGAACACCAAGATAGAAGAGAGCACTATTCCCTATTTTAAACACAAAATTAGTCTCAGCTGTAGCTGTGGAGCTACTGTTTCTTAATTATATTATTCTCGTATCACCTGGTAATACTGAGGACATTTATGCACAGGGACACTATGTCTTTCTAAGACATCTTCATGCTTGATACAATGGAAAGTTCCAAGCCAGGTTTTCCACTGAAGCCAAACCTTAATGAATTCTTCCAAATTGGTGTGGGTTTTTTTTCAGCTCAGCACAGCCTTGCTGATTATTTGGAGATAAATGAAGAAAGGAACATGAAGAACGTTCTTCATGCAACTCTGGAGAGTGGTCAGCATCTCACGAATGGCTTAATGAATCTTACCTCATATACATCAACAACAGAGCAGCTGAATGCTGCTCAAGTCACCAGCTCTTGGGAGGAAGCTTGGCAGCAAAGGCAGCAGTTAGATGGGATGTTTATTGGATGTCTTCCACCAGCTGCACTGTGTGGTGGCTTGAGTGTTAGATTATAAATATTTCCCCTTGTGAAAAGGGGAAGTTGGCTGGATGAGCACTGATTCAGCAGGACATATTCATAGCCTCAGCAGAGACTGGCGTTTAAGAAAGCAGGAATGGGAAGCATTGAATTAGGCCTGGGAAGTCCCCTCTCTCCACAGGCACATGAGGAGAGCACTTATCCTTGGAAGCTAGTCAGCATGGCACATGGGCAACAGGAATATTAATAACTCCTCTACAGCAAGGCTTCTGCGGAGTAGGATGGCTCACCCAAACCACAGCCTCCGTGGCCATGCAGTGCAGATGGGCAACTTCTGCATTGCGGAGTTCCTTCTGCAAAGCCAAACTGAACTGCTGGGTGTGCAGGAGGCACCCCACAACACAGAGAAGAGGTATTCTGGTTTCCTCAGTGTTGGCTACGGCCAAGAACTCGCTCCTAAGCATCACACCAGACTGGTGGGCCTTAAGAGCTTTTCTGGAATGCCAGGCTAGTGAATACCAAAGGCCACTGTAAGTCTGATACAGGGTTATTTAATGAGTACAAAAAAGGCCTTCTAGCTGGAGGGAATGGAAAACCAGGTAACAAAGATGGATAAGATGGCAAATACATGATCTCATCTGCACTGCAGCATGGCCAAGAAGAGATAATAACTATCAAGAGGTAGTTAATAACTATCAAGGTAGATAATAACTATCAAGGGGGAAATTTCCTTTGTCGTGAAGGAGCCTTCCCTAAAGGAGCAGGTCATAGGTGAGGTGTCAGAGTGGTGGGATAGTCTTGGTTCTAGCTTTGTGCAAGTGGCTCTGACTCACCAGGGCAGTTCTGGACCAAGGGGGTTTCCAGGAGCCTGGGGCTGAAATCCCCAGGGATGTTAGTCTAGACAGGGTGCTCTTCCCTTTGACCTCACTGAGGACCTCAGCTTCCTCTTTATGCAAGAAACACCAGCTGCCAGGACAGGTTATTTAGGGCTACAGAACAGTTATGAAAGAGTGATGTGAGGAGGGTCTGAGGAAAAAGATGCTCCTGTTGTAAGTATCCTTTTCAGGTCAGAGTTGTGCCAAGCTGTTCCTTGCTACTGCTCACAGGAAACAATTTTTACTCCCTACATCTTCTGAAGAGACTCAAACAGCCTGAGAATGGCTCCTTGCCTGATGCTGGGCGAGAGCTTGTAAAATGAGCTCCAATTCCCCCAGGATAGCTAGAGGGAAATCCCAGTCATTAAAGCTTTTGTCAAGTGACATAAGAGGGGTTGCAAATTAATCCTGCTCTCCATTCATCTCTTCCCAGCAGAGATCCCGATAGTAAAAACCAGTCCTCCAACAGCCCTAGGGAAATCCCAGACTGCATCATAGTGCTCTTCTGCCCTTGCCTGCAATGTTCGATACTCAATGTTCATGTTCATTCTTTCATCCCTTGAGAGTGTATAGGAGAGGATATGGGTGTGGTGCACCAAAGGCTTCCCATATTCCATGCCATGGAGCTGTGGAACCCTCTCTCTTCTTTCCCAGCAGCTGGTCCGTGGCTGCCTCACCTGCCTTTGGCATCTCCTAACTCTTCAGCAACAGCCAGCATGGTCTGACAGGGGATGATTTGTGGCTTGTAAGGAAGGGATATGCTTTATAGGCCCTTCTGGCCTGTCACATCCTTGCCTAGTCCCTTCCATCTCTGTCTCCTCTGCTCCCTCAGAGGCTTTCTACTACTATTAAACTATCTGAGTCAAATGAAGGAACCTGGTAACCTGGGCAACCACAGGACGGATGCCCTTGACCCAGGTGTGCTGTGGGTGCACACACATCCTTCAGCCTTGTCATGGGCCAAAGGAGAAGAAGATAATAGAGGATGCAGGAAGACACTGGTTATTCTGCACCTTATGGCTGACCTCTGGATTGCAGGGCTGTTCCTCAGAATTCAGTGAGATAAGATAGCAGGCAGGGATGGATACTCACTAAACAATGTCCCCAAGGAAATGTGAACAACTTCCATCTGGCCTCGCAGGCTGAGGACAGGACTGAGTGAGAAGGCATCCATGGCATGACACAGATTCCTTCTTCCATCTGATCATGTCTCCCCCATTGAGCTATTCAACTCCAGGAATTCTGTGTGGTTTAGTGAGAGGGAAGTTGAGTCCAGCATGAGGAGCTGCTGCTGTGGCTGCCTAGCTCACCTCTTGCCATGCTGCTATATATATCTGCAATTCGTGTTTCCAGGAGCTGACTGGGATCTGAGCCACCTCTTCAAGAGCAGAGGTATCCAGCACTGTGGCATGACACTGGCAGAGCTCCAGAGGGCAGGGCAAAAATTACCTTCGCAAGTGGACACATATCCCTCAGCCCAGGAAAACAGGTTTAAACCTTTTGGCCTTTTTCTTTTATATGTTATTTTTTTTTAATCAGTTGCTTTTCCATAAATAATAAAGAGATTTTCACCAGGGCTCTTGTCATCTTCAGTGTTTGACTAATATTAATTTGCTCATCTTCCCAAATCCTTGCCTTGTCAGCTGAATGTGGATGGAGAACATTATCCCCAGAGAAGAGGATGGGACACCAAAGCAACCACACATACACACAGACATCAGGAAAAGATACGCCCAAGGTCACTGGTCAGTGTCACAGCATGATGGACAACCACATCCCTGGCTCTGGTCAGACCTGTGAACCAGACAATCAAAATCAAAGCCAGTGTGTACAAAGAGCGAGTTGAAATTAGCCATTTCCATCTGCTTGTGCTTTGGACAATGATATTATTACTTCTACCTAGTATTCTAGTATAGCTTTGAGCACGTGTCATCCAGGAAAGGCTCAGCCCTTATCTCAGTGTCTATAAAGTGATGTAGGTGACTGTTTTCCAGCTCCTAGCCTAGGCTGTTTGCCGGCTCTTTTTTCCCCGTTAATTTCTTTCTGAGCTCCACACAGTGTTTTCCGAACCAGCTTTTCACCACCCTCCAGTGTTACCGAGCCTGGTGCTCCGCCGGGATGCAAAGTCAGCTGAGGCAGAGGGGAGCTGGCCAGCTCTGCGGGTCGCCTCCCAGGGGTCAGCCGCAGCTCTGTGTCCCAGCCCACGGAGGCACGTTTGCTCAGAGCTCTGCCAGTTTTCCTGCCCCGGCACTCCCCTGATTGGGAGTTTGGCCCTCTGAGACTTGTCAGTGGAGAGCTGAGCCTTGGGAGAAGCTCTGCTCCAGCCCCGGTGGTGTCTGTGGCAGCGAGTGTCAGCGCAGCGCCGAAGCCTAGTTTGCGTGTGAGCGCTCAGCCCGTGTTCCCAAGGGGCAGGGACGAGGCGTGGAGCGGTCCCTGAGCTCCTTCAGTAGCCGTGCCCCCCTGCCGCCTCCTCCTTTTCCACACATCCATCCCTGCAGACACACACCAGCCTCACTGACGGATTTTACTTGAAAGCTCTGGCAGGCTGTGCCGCTAATGGCAGAGCCCGGAGCCGGCTCCCTCTGTCTCCCTGGAGTCCCTGCACAGACGTAGGAGCACGTCACCGACTGCTCTAATTTTACCCGTGTTTGATGGCAGAGACGAGCTGAGCAGCAGGGAGGCAGCTATTTTGGTTTTCTCTGTGCCTGTGGGTTATATAAAGCATCCTGCCATGACCTGTGTCGCGCGGGAGCTGCTTCGTTTTCCCTGTCTCAGGCACCACGATTCGGTAGCTCGGATGCTCGCTCCCAGCAGCCGACACCTCCACGCGCATGGAGGCCGCATGGGCCCAGTGTGCTGCGTGTGCGTGTGTACAGAGGGAGCGTGGCAATGAGATCCAAGGGCAACCATCCGCAGGGGGGTATGGATCTCCCCCTTGCCTCGTGGTGTTGGATGCACTCAGCGGGTTCACCCTTTCCACAGCCTGCAAATCACATGCGCTCCGTGCCAGCGTGGACCACAGGCACAGACACGGACTGCCCCGGGCTGGGCGATCCTTGACCTGCCAGTGCAGAGCACTGCTGCTTTCATCTCACCCGGGCCAGAGGAACAGCCCCATTAGGTGGCAGCAGCCACAGCAGGCGCAGCAGCAGCAGCAGCAGCAAGAGGCTGCTCTCCCTATGGGACCTCTGCGGGCTCACAGGAGGCCAGCGGTGCCATGAAAGAGCGTCGCACAGCCAGCCCAGCACCAGGGCGCTGGGAGCCAGGCAGTGTGCTGGGGGAAATGTGGAGGGGCTCCTGCCCTCGCTGCCCTCGCTGCCTGGTGTTCTGGGGTACCTTGGTCTGACACTGGCTGAGCCCCTGTGACATCCCAGGGGGTGACATCCCAGAGGCTGGCCTCCCACACATACCTCATGACATGGTAAGCAGCCAGTGGCGATCCTGTCCCATGCTGGCTGACCACAATGCCCAGCCTCCACGCAATAGCTATTTCCCAACTGCGGGGAGTGGAGGCATTATACAGGGCTCCTCGGCTGTGGGGGCTGCAGCTCCTCCACCCCTGGCCCTCCCATGCTGTGTCTTCGTCAGCGGTGCTCCGGTGCCAAGTGCCAGGCTGGCAAGGCAGGGCAGCATGCCAGTTTGGGAATTTCTGGCAGGAGACACCATGACCAGGACTCCTTCCTCTGTCTGGCATGGGCAGGATCTGCCAATACGCTTGAGCTCATTGCCTGAAGGGAGTTTTGGGGAATTCCTCTTGCTTTTGTTTCTTGTGCAAGCAAGCAAATTTAATAGCACAATGTGGATTTGAAAGCTAAGGCAATTAGGACGTGTCACGATGCCGACTGGCACCTCCCTGCTCCTCCGCTCTCCATGTACTGCTTACACTGTGCCCAGCTCTGGTGCTGACTCACGTAAAAGCCGCCTTCTCCCAAATGACTGGGGGGTCAGGCCAGGGCCCAGCCTGCTCCATGGCTCTCCTGGCTCCCACGCAGTTCCCTGTGGGCCTCCCATGGCCACACTGGCGGGACGCACCCACTTCCTAAAGAGTCACCTCCTGGGAACACCACCGAGCCTCTGCGGCTGCCACGGCATCTAAAATCCCCCCATGGGCATGTGTCTGCCTGAAAGCCGTGCCTGCAGCCTGGCCGCTCCTGGGGCGCAGGATAATCCATAGGGTAAGGGGGCTGTGGTCCATGTACAACCATCACCCACCCCAGGAGCTGCTGGCTGGGGTAAAAGAGGTGCCTCCTTGGCATCTTCCCAGCAGGACCCATATCTCTCTTCCTCATGCATCCCCCAATGGTGCTGGGAGTCCCGCATCCCACAGCACGTCACCACATCCCCTTTTCCAGCACACTCCCTGGGGCAGGCCCTTGGGAAATGGCATGCCGGAGGAGGGATGGGGTGTGCGTGCAGGAGCGTGCATGTGTGCACGTCAGGGAGAAGGAAGCAGGGCTTGTGAGTGCTGGAGGCGTTGTGAGCGCCAGGCACAGGCTGACAGGCGAGGGCTGCCGCTCCCGTAGGAAGTTAAACTGTTTCACAACAGTCATGATCGCAGCGAGCGGCTCACTCCAAAGTGTTCCTGCTGCTAGGGAGGAAAAGTACAATCAGCAGCAGGAAGATGAGTGTTACCTAGCTTGGGGTATGGGGGAGAATCTTGAAGATTATGCAGATGGATTTGGGGTGTGTAGAAGGAGAGGATTTGCGTAGACAGCATAGCCACTCCATAAGCCCCTGTAGCGCCGGTCAGGCAGCGTGCGTTCAGGGTGTGATGCTATTATGCAGCCCCCTGCAATGCTGCTGTAGATGCACCTCACTGTGAATGCTGCCTGGGGGGGAAGAGGCCACTAAACCCCACTAGAGCTAGCAGCTGAGCAACAAAGAAATGCACACAGAAACTAACATGCTTCAAGGAGTGACAATGTTATGGACCTAGGACAAACTGGAATGGGAGAGCTGCCAAGTGGGGGGG
>JASSUY010049906.1:11356-38133 GCA_032466535.1 Forpus xanthops | reverse complement strand
TCTTATCTCAACCTGTGGGAGTTACATTCTTTCGATTCTCCATCCCATCCCTCTGGGAGCGGGGGGAAGGAAGTGGGGGGAGTGTGTGAGCAACTGCGTAGCTGATTTGCTGACTAGGCTTAAACCATAACAGGTCTCCATGCAGCCTTCTCTTCTCCAGGCTGAAGAGCCCAAACTTTCTCAGCCTGTCTTCATACGGGAGGTGCTCAAGTCCCCTGATCTTCCTCATGACCCTTCTCTGGGCTTGTTCCAACAATTCCATGTCATTTTTATGTTGAGAACACCAGAACTGCATACAGTACTCCAAGTGAGGTCTCATGAGAGCAGAGTGCCTGGGCAGGATCACTTCCTTTGACATACTGGTCACGCTCCTTTTGATGCAGCCCAGGATACGGTTGGCTTTCTGGGCTGCAATTGCACACTGCCAGCTCATGTTAAGTTTCTCACTGACTGCCATCCCCAAGTCCTTCTCTGTAGGGCTGCTCTGAATCTTTTCTCTGCCCAACTTGTAGATGTGCTTGGGATTTCTCTGACCCAGATGTGCATGACTTAGACTATATCACAACACCCTATCCAGCCAAGTCTTAACGGTTTCCAGTGTTGGAGAGTCACCACTTCCCTGGAGAGGTTATTCCAATGGCTGATTTCTCTTATTCTGAAAAGTTTTCCTCTTGCATCTGGTTGGACTCTCCCCAGGAGTAACTTGTGCTCATCACCACTCATCTTTTCCATGTGACTTCTCATCAAAGGAACTCTCCGTCTTCTTTGTAGCCACCGTTTAAATACTTGACCATCCATCCTCTTTGTAGCTACCCTTTTAAATATTGACACAGAGGTTGTATGAGTCCTTATTTCACATGTCCATCATCTTGGAGACCTGAAATGGCTATCATAAACTTACTCTTTTTAGCCAAGAAAAGATCTCCAGTCTCATTCATGTCTTGGCAGTAGCTAAGCATGTGATTTTATTGAGGGAAGGTAATTTATTTCTGCCTTTTCTGTTTGAGTTGGAGCCAACTTGAAGTCGCTTCTTCATCTGTTTGAAAAACCTCTCTTGAACTCTGGGTTTTCCAGCACCCTCTGTTAACCTTTCACTTGTCTATACCTGTGGTAGCTCTGGTCACTTTCTATTTTCATGCATCTAAGTTCAAAATCATAGAATCATAGAATCATAGAATAGTTAGGGTTGGAAAGGACCCCAAGATCATCCAGTTCCAACCCCCCGCCATGGGCAGGGACATCTCCCACCAAACCATGCCACCCAAGGCTATGTCCAACCCAGCCTGGAATGCTGCCAGCGACAGAGCATTCACAACTTCCCTGGACAACCCACTCCAGTGCCTCACCACTCCCACAGCAAAGAATTTCTTCCTCATATCCAATCTAAATCTCCCCTGTTTAAGTTTGAACCCATTGTCCCCTGTCCTCTCACCACAGTCCCCAATGAAGAGTCCCTCCCCAGCATTCCCACAGGCCCCTCTGAGATACCGGAAGGCTGCTATGAGGTCTCCACGCAGCCCTCTCTTCTCCAGGCTGAACAGCCCCAACTTTCTCATCCTATCCCCACACAGGAGGTGCTCCAGTCCCCCGACCATCCCAGTGGCCCTCCTCTGGACCTGGATTCTCAACTGGGATAAACCAGTGACATACTCAGTGATGGGGCTGCTGGGATTTGCACCTGCAGTAAGTGGGACATCCGGATGGATGAGCCAGCTTTGTCATGGGCTGTGACAGATGAAGTCCCTTTGTTGAGACTTTTCCAGCAGCAGCAGCTCAGCACCAAAGTAATTCAAAAGCAGTACCACCACTTTTCATTACTGAGAGACTGCATACCCAGGGAGGGAGGATTGACTGTCATGTGCTGTCCCCAGCCAGGCACTCCAATGGCTTCCTGTGCCACGTGATGGTGTCTAAGAGGATTATAGTTTTTAGGGATCTTTCCTTCTGGAAGATCAGGTGATGCTCCAGGGGTGGTGGAAGGATGGTAGATAGCTGGACAAGCCTTTTCTCAATCCATCTATCCCAGTTATTTGTGCTTCAGATAGGAGAACCCATCTGTGCCTCTCTTTGAAGATAACCTCTAAGTTGTGAAATGTTTCTCCTTTCCTTATTGAGTTTACTGCCCTGTTTTTCCTGTGTTAGGACCATGGCCAAAACTCATATGGATTTCCCAGAATAACTCTTGCCCCATCAGCTCCTGGAACATTTCCTCTAAGCAAAGCCAAGCTTACTGTCCTCATGCCAAACTGAGCTGTTGCAAAGCCAACTGTGAAAAATTCCCAGCAGTGAAAGACTCTTGTGTGTGAAGGTGCTCTTTTGTCCCATAGCCTGTGCATATTACAGGTATGTATGAAGGATAGGCTATTGTGCTGAGCCAAACTCTGACTGTCACATATTTATGACCTGACTGACATATTTATGGTCACAGAGGGAAGATGTGTTTTAGGATATGGTAATTCTTTGATTCTCTGAGTTTGTACTGGGAGATGTCTCAGTTATAGAATGATTTGGGTTGGAAGGGACCTCTGGAGGTCATGTGGTCCAACTGCTCCACTTAAGCAGGGCCTCCTAGAGCCAGTTGCCCAGGACCACATCCCCCTTACATAAGCTGAATTTTCTTTCAAACTACAACTCGTGCCTCTAGAAGTTAACTAAATCCTTTATAAATAACAATGAAATCCATTTGTCTTTCCAAAGGGAGGCTTGCTGCAAGCATCATTTCATTATCTTTCACATGGGATATTTGATTTGTTTTGATTTAATTTATAACTATTATCATTTTTAAAGACTGCAAGTTTGCTGTAGGAAACAGAGCAGTCATGTTGTAATGAAGTTTCTTCCATTCTGGAGAAACTGCGTTCAGTCTCAAGCATCACTCTCATCTATCAAGTATTGATTTGAGGGGAGATCATTTAACAAAGCTGCCTACTGGTTCTGATCTGTTTGCTCAGCATAAATCCAGAGCAACTCCTTAGGAATCAATGAAATCACAGTGATTCAGAAATGCTGTGATTACATGAGCAGATGGATGAGGTCTCAGTGGAGAAAGCTAAATGGGAGTGATCTCATCATGCTGGGAAGCTAGCAAAAGAGTTGAGCTCAGCAGCTCCATGTTATTTTGGGTGGACCATGAGGGTGCTTGGGCACATATTTGTTTGGGTGTGTTTGCCTGTTGCATACTGAAGCTGACATGTGGATGGCTGTGTGTGTAAGAGGCATGTGCGAGTATGTGCGTACTGTGGGTGTGGGTGGGAACCCAGGAGGGAGACTGCTGTCCTAAAAGGAAGCAGTGAGATGAGCTCAGCTATAAAATCTTCCAATCTTAGTTAATAAATGATTCTTCTAGACTGTAAAATGAAAGGGCCAGCATTTGAACTCAAGTGCTAGAGGCTGGATTGTCCTAGCTTCTTGATTGCCCCCTTACTCTTGGCTGTGCTTTGGGTGCCTCTAGATACACCTTTCCAAGACCAAGGCATGATTTTGGGAGAAGGATGTAAATTATCAGGCTTTGCATATCTCCAAGGGTGGAAACTCCACAACCTCTCTGGGCAGCTTGTTCCACGGTGAAAAGGTTTTCTCTTATGCCTAAGTGGAATTTCCCATATTTTGGTTTGTGCATATTGCCTTTTGTCCTGTGGGCACCACCTAGGAGAGTCTGGCTCTTCTTTCCACCTGCCTTCAACTATTTGTACAAATAAACAAGAACCTCCAGAGCTTTCTCCTATTGAGGCTAAACATCCCCAGCAGAAGAGTAATCTTAACTAACGTATAAAAATTAAACTTCATGTCTAAACCAGTCAGCCTGAACTCCTATTACAGGAGAGAAACAGACAGCAGTGACACATACTTCAGCTCCCTTATCCTGCACATCTTAGGTGTGATTCAATTACCTATACACAGCTGCCAAATACCATTTGAGATAGTATCTAATCCATTTGCATGGGATTGACAGGTGTGACAGTAAATTCACAAGAGAACAATGTCCTTGAGAAAAGGCATCTGGAAGTCCAACATGGGTTCAGACTTTCCCAAAAGCAACTGATTCTACTTTAAATGTGGGAACCACTTGGCAGATTGAGACATCTTCATTTGGATGTGCGCAAGAAGGTGTCTGTGAGCTATAGGCAGGATTTTGCTGCTTAGTAGTTGCAATTGGAGCTGTTTGAGAGTGATGTCCTTGGGATGCCTACTGTCTTTGTCCAGAAGGGAAAGAAATCCTAGGGAAAAACATGGCAAGTCATAATCAAGCCAGGATTATAGCTGACCTCTGAACCAAATTTTAGATGTTGAGGGTTGTGTAGGTGTATGAAGACAGTAGCAACAGGGATGGAGAAAATGAAAATGCTAGTTATGAAAGCTAAACTTCTGAATAAGGAAAAGCATTACCCATTTTTATTACCTGGGACCAGAGAGCTTATGTTAAAGTTGTGTTCCAGAAAGAGCTTTGTCTCTAGAGGTTAACAGGAATAGCTATCAAGTGTTATTGCTGCAATAAGAACAGTATCTTTGAATCCTCATAAATGAATGAGAAAGAAGAGCAAGAATACTTGAGTGGGACACCTGTGTGTTTCCTGATGTTGGATTTAGGAAAACACAGCCTGCCCTAGGATCAAGGTTCAGAAGGTTTATGTTGAGGGAGGAGATAGCAATGTGTGTTCAGCTGAATTTCACATTTAAGGCTGGATTAGCCATGCATGGATGAAGATTCTGAAAGCTGATGTGAGGTTCCCTATGTCACTGGGGAGAATAGGAGCTGTCAGCTAAAATCCTCACCTCATCCACCACAACACCTAGCTCTCATCCACAAGGCCGGCTGAACTTCAACCCCTGTAGCCCCAACCACTCCTTAGAGAGATTTGCAGGCAGCTAAAAAACAAAGCAGCCTATAAATTAGCTTAAATTATTCCACTTTTGGTAATAAGGTATAAACTAAACACTGCAGAGCTGAGCTCAAGAATAGTAGGTCCTGAGGTGACAGAAATTCTTATGCTGTTAGCAAACAGAAGGTGATGGATTGCCTGTGTATTTTCACTATTGTTATGTCTTCACAAAGTGGATACAAAAGGGACCAAGGTGCTGGTATTTTCCATTCTCTTTGCTCTGTGGTAGCAGGAGAGGACCAGGCTAGTTTTTATTTGGCCAAGGTAAATGTGTTGCTTGTTTTCCTTCAGCATTCCACGCAAGTGAGGAGCAAATACCCATGTGAGACATGACTGAACAGGGAAAACCAGCTCCTTCCCTGTGTGTGAAGTGAAGGAACTTGTGATTCAAAGTGTTTATGAAAAGGCAATGAGAACTGTAAAACTGGGGTTAGGGGAAAGTAAATCTAACCTTGCATGTGGGAGGTGGAACAGACCCCTCTGCATTAGCAAGCATGATGCAAAACACTATAAATATTTTCAATGAGTAAACAAGGTAAGATTTTTCTTTCTGGAGATATAGAGAGAATAGAGTAAAAGCAGGTGCCTTGACTTGAGGAAATGTTGAATGAAGCCATATGTGTTCCCAAACATTGATGGCTTGTTCCTCATATAGCATCATCATCAGCTGGGGATCCTGAACAGAACAGAATTGTGATGGTAGGATATGAACCTCAGTGCTAACAGCACTTATTGCCATGTCTCACTTTCATCAGGGCCCTCCTATAGTCATAATCAACACCATGAGTTTCAAACAAGAGAAACTGAGGCAGGGGTGAGAAGCAACTATAAACACTGGTGTTATCATCACTGTTCCCAAACCGAAAATCCACAGCACAGTGCTGCACCAGCTACTACTTAAAGGAGAAAAACAACTGCTGCTGCTGCTGAACCCATGACATACAGTCACATCTTTAAGTTGTAGTAGAGTTGGAAAGAGAATCAAGGTCTTTGTTGGGCTTGTCCTTGAGCTACCTAGTAGCAGACTAGATCTCCCCAGTCTTACTTCACTCCTCTTTACCCAGGGCAATGGAATTGCCAACACCCTGGGCAATGTGGGCAGAATAGAGGTGGTTCGAATCTCATCTGAGTTCAGGATATTATCCTGTGCCCCAGTTCCTCTACCCTACTGCTGTCTCTGAAATCAGGAGCCCTGATTTCTTTTCATGACTCTTTCCTTCCATTCCCCTTCCAGCATCCCTGAATTAACAACTGAGCCCAGGGGGAAACTCAGTGAAAACACTGACTTTCCACTGCCCATGTGTAATGGAATTGGGCTCTTGAGGGCAGATGATTTCCCTCTTCATAGGGCTGGGATGAAGTTTAGCTGTAGCAAAGCAAGCTGTTCGCTTGTGTTTTGCCCTTCAAGGGACAAGACATCCTTAACATGCCACATGCCCTGTTTTTTTTACTTTGTGGCTTTCAGCTCTGGCAGACCTGCCCATGTCTCTTTTTATTGTGCCTGACAGTGCCAAGTGTTGTTTTTGTTTGTAATCTAGGGAAATGTTTAAGCCTGTATGATCTCTGGAGGGCGGGTGCTCTAATTAGCTGCTGTGCATGGTGAGGAGGAAGACAGTGTTTCATTACCTCCCAAAAGAACAAATCTGAGCTGCCCATCAGCAAGGCATGGCTCTCCTTGTGCCTGCCAGATGGTTTCTGTCTGGGGAGGCTGAGGAGTCCTCCAACAAAGTGCTGTTGCTGCATCCAGACAGATGATGACTGATCCAGCCTGGGCTGACACCAGAAACAGGGAGACAGATATCCACCTTTCTAGGCAAGGTGTGCAGTTGGATTAGCTTAGAGGGAGTCAATAGTCATGAGTGCCTGAATACAGCCTTGTCTGCCTGCAGTTTTTTTTGGTAAGGGTCAGTCCTGAGTCAGGCTTAACTTCCATTGATAAAACATGCATTCTTACACTGTTTTTTTTTTTCTGGGAGAAAGAGCCAAGGTAGATAACTTCTGGCTTTGTATTTCTTGATGGCAGATGTACTGTCCCTTCTGGAGATAAATCTCAGTGTCTCTTCTTGATTAGGGTTTCGTTCTACCCTAGGCATGTTTCTTGGTATTAAATTTGCACTCAAGTTTCTCATTATGCAGGGTTTATCGACATGTTGGATGTTGTAGACCTCATAAACTGTACAGCATCAAGTTTTTTGCAGGAATATGTCAGAGAAATTGTGTTTTGAATGGCTGTATGTTTGAGAGCATGGGTAGAAGCCATGCAAAAGGGAGAAATATTTTTTGGGAAAAAAAAGGTCAAGCAGCTCAAGCTCAGAAGCTTTTGCTTGTGAGCAGGTTAAGTGAGGGCTGATGGGGTGACTGCTTGTGATCAAGGTAAAGACCTGCATAAGAGCTGGACCTTATGACTGGTGGCTTTGCCTTCGTGTAAGAGAGAGGCAGAAGGTCCTTGCCCTGTCCTCGCCCTGTGCCATTTACTGCCTCTATAAATCTATTTGGAAGGACTTGGCTCTATTTAGCAGGCCTGTACTGGCACTGAATATCAGTTTAAGTATGTCCACATGCACACCTGAAGCAGGGAAGGAGCTCCGTATGCATCTGCGATGACGAAGGACCTGAGTTAATTCCTCCCTGTGCTGCTGCTTCCACCCTTTGAGCATTTTGCTCTTATGGGTCTCTGTTTACTACACTAAAATGGAAATAATTGTTAGTGTCCCTGGGAAAGCCTGCTCTGTCTGTGGACTGGTTAGGCAGGTCTAGTTTTGGCTATTCTGTCAGGGGTACGTACACTGGTCTCTTAAATAAATCCACGGCGAGAGAGCTGCACACGACGTCCTCTAGGTGCCTCTGTGAGAATTTAACACCAGTTGCACGGAATTTATCAGGATTCAATTGCTGTTCTCATGCATGCCATTAGGTGGTGATGGAGGAACCAGAACAGACACAATTCCCGGAGTTTCAAGCTGGGAAAAAAAAAAAAAAAAAAATTACTTAAACTTCTCATGAAGGAAATATTCGTTTGTCCACTGCTCAAAGAAACGAAAATTGGATAAGGGAAGGTGATCCCATGTGTGTGTGAAAGACGGAAAGCTGAGGAAGGGGGAGCAGATCAGCATACAGGGTCACTGGTTTCTTCTCTTGAAGAGGGCAGTGAGCATCCAGTGGGGAGGACACAAAACTAAGGTTTTGGTAGGGGGATTACAGAGGAAGGCGAGTGAGAAGAACAGAAGGGAAGCTCAGCAGATTTTCTACTTGGTACTGCTGACATAGGAGGGGAAGGAGGGTGCGAAGTGGTGAGAGGCAACGCTGGAGAGAGAGAAAAGGATGCATGTGAACCAAGCACGGTCATGACAGCTTGATCTTAGGAAGAAAAATCTTACTCACTTGAGCTCTCTTAAGGGTTGATGTGTGAAAACTCAGAGTTTGAGAGGAATAGGAAAGGGGGGAAAAAAAAGCCAGCTCAGAGCAAGCAACCAACCACATGAAAAATCTCAGTGCTTTAACTGACTGTGATGGGCTGGTTTGAAAAATATTGGGAGTTGTCTTCACTGCCCTCCTGGTGTCACATCATCAGCCAAGGAGACCTGGCAGGTGCCATGAACTGAGCACCCTGCAAGAAATCTGTCTTGCACCATGTAACATTTGTGTCCACACTAATGTCATTCATAAGTGACTAGAGCCTGAACGCCCTCCTTATTGCCACTAATACTAACCCAATGCAGCAGCTATTATTTGAGTTTCCTTTCACCTCTTTTCTCTTTTGCTAACTGCATTGTATACCCACAGGGTTTGATTTCACTGTCTTGCACAAGGAAGTACATGGAGATGGGCCTGTAGAGACTACAAGGCACAAATCTGTGGCATTTGGCATCCTTTCCTGCAAAACCCCATCCTCAAATAGTGCTTTCTGAGCTAAGCTGATGATAGGTGGGATCAGAAGTGGGATCAAGCCGGTGTCATGCCAGTGCAGGAACTCTTTGCCTCCAACAAGAAGCCTTAAAAAAAATCCAACACCAGGACTAGAGAGTAAGAAAACACTGCAATCAGTTTTGCCGTATCATCTCCTGCATTCGTGGCCAAGCCCTTAACAATGAGAAACTGAATTAAATCCTCAAAAATTCAAATGCTTTGACACAAAAAGCTCCCAGTCCTTTGGATGAGGGTTTCCTTCTGTATGCTATTCTCAGCAGCCAGAAATAAATATCCAGAAGGAAATATTCAGTGGTATATCTCTTGTGTTTTGAACGCCAGCATGCTGCATTTTCCCCTTTCTTCACCCGCCCAGAGCTTTTATTTCTTTAGTGAAAGAATAACAGCCCTTCTCCTCTGGAGGAGCCTGTCTGGTTTCAAGCCTGCACCTCGGTGCTTGAAGCTTCTTTGTGTAGAAGTGAAGTGCCCTTCGAGCTAGACAATGATACTTGAATCCTGATGCCAATCTCAGCTGGTGAATGGGGCACAGGAAAATTGCAGGGAAAAAAGGACATTGCCTGAGGATGAGGCGTTGAAAACAGCAGTGATTGAGTACTTGGACTGGGGAAGTTGCTGATTTTGGCTAGTCTGAACCCAAGAATTACACATATTTCATTTAACCTAGTTCTCTCAAAGCATTGTATAGTTGCAAGGCCTCTTGTATCAAACCTGGCTATTGGTTTTCAGAAACTTGAATGTTCCTTCTTGGACCAGGTTGGGCCAATTTTCCTTAGCATTAAAAAAGCCATTTGGAGACCAGCAAGAGCAGCAAAGATCACACCAAATTGAAACAGGCAGTCAGAAGACCTTAAATCTATCACTGTTTCATTTTTTACAGTTTTCTTGAATTTCCCCAGAGAAAGGGTGGATGGATGCCTTTAAAAGATCTAATGTAGGCACAGTCAGAAGTGCAGTTACGTGGCGTGAATATGCATCTTCATGTGCAAAGCAGCCTTTGAGAGACTGTAATAATAGTAATAATAACTTGCCTCAGGAGGCATTTAGCAGTGTCTGTATTTGAAGCTGACACCAAATAGTGACCATCACCCCATTTTTCTGATTACTTCTAGAAGATTCCATGGATCAATGGCAGAAATGGTGCTGTTGGCACATGTCAGTGATAAGTAGTGTCTCTGTGCTACTCTGGTGATAGAAGAAAGTCCAGGCATTACAAGTGTTACCAGTTGCCACTGGGTTAATAGGGATTTGTTCATATCTTGAAGATTGGGACCATTTCGTATTGTTTCTCCCTATAGAAGCAACATAAAGACACAATGCAGTCAGGTGCAGAACTACTGCAGTAAATGTATTCACCACCAGGTTTCCTCCTTTTTTTTTTCTCTTTATATTTTCTGTTTAGTAGGCAATCTCTGCAGCATAGAACACAATTGACCTGGTTTCTCTTGAGAGGAATAAAATAGGAATGCAGGCTACCTAGAGTTATTAAAAAAACAATTCCATGTTGTTATAGCATGAATGACACTACTCTAGCCCATTTCGTGTCTTGTTGTAGATATTTTTCGTGACCAGGGACAAAACTTCTTCACCTAAAAGTATGTTGTTTAAAGAAAACTAAATGTTCAGATACTCTAGTGATGACACCCACATAAATATTTGGATAGGCAGAAGCCCACTGTGACAGGGGAACTATGCAAAGAATGACAAATACTCAGTAAAGGATATAAATGGATGGCAGAGCAGTTCACCAGGTTATTTCTGTTGTAAACACAAGAACATGTTTACAACCCAGCAGCCATGAGAAGATCCTTAGTATTTCATAAAAGTTTGATCCCAGTGTTTTGATGCCTCTTCCATGAGCTGAAGTAGGTCTGGTAAAGTGGGAGTGCTGGTGTAACATCTGGACTGTATGAAGCAGGTTGTTAATTTTCACCTTCTTAATTCTGATTAAATTGAATTTAGCTAACCCCTAACCTGTGCATATTCATCTAATAGTCATCTCTCTGCATCAGCAGCTGTCGGAAAGGATGAAGCTGCCATTTCAGTAAATTCCAGATTAAATTTGTTCAGCTTTAGTTTCCACTCTTTAATTTTCGTCCTGCTAATGAGCCCACCATTACCCAGAGTTATCACCCCATTAGGCTGTTACACACCTTGGTCATATCTCCTTCAATTTTTCCTTTTGTTAACTGCACAGATTCAGTTCTTAAGTCTTGAATTTTCTCACGTCTGTGTATCATCTTTGTTGTTTTCTGTATCTGCTCCAGATTTTTTCCACCAGCAGTCTTTTAAAAATAACTGCATTTTAAATGAAATAGCTTATTTAAAATAAGCTTATAAAAATGTCTGTCTCAAAATTACAACCTTAGGGCCATGTAAGCGACTTCTTAGAGAGATACATGTTTCCATTTGCATCTGGTTGTTGTATTTTTTCCTCTTTCAAGCTAAGTAGAAAGTGGCTTAGATGGCAAATATGTCCCTGTGATTATTGATATCATCCTGACCTCTTAAACATCCAGACTACAACACACTGATTGCTTTGCAGGTACTGGGGAGCTGAAAAAACCTTGCTTTTCCTCTGCATCATGCAGCTCTAGGGCTGCATGTTCACCTCTGCAGATCTGAGCCACATCTGTTGATGACTTGGGAGAGCTGGTCTAGGTGTTTCGGAGGACTGCACTGAGTTTCATACATGTGTGTCTGTGATAAAGAATGGCAGCATTTTTACTTCGGAGGAAACTCAGAAGTTCCCCTTGGTCTTTCAGTTGTCCTTTTTACCAGAACCAGACCAAAAGAAGAAATCTAGAGATTTCACAGATCTGATGTACATTGAAAATGCACCAGTTATTTATAGTCTGAATGAAGAACAATTGTAATTTTCTTTTGCTCTCTTACCATGGTCTGCAGAAGCCTATCCAATAGGTACTGTGAGATTAAAGCAATTTATTAATAGTGTATGTGACGGAAGGGAATTGCATCCAACTCCTGCCTGAACAGGAGCTGCATGTGTCTCGCTTATTAGTGTATGTGTGGGCTTGCTCCCTTCATGCCCACCACAAAACCAAAACTGTCACTTCTACGCAGCCTATGAGGGGGAATGAGACTGAGCTCCATAAAACTTCATGTTGACTATAGTTTGTAACTTACGTCCAAGCTATCATGGCTTGGAGGCATGTATTGCTGGTAGGGAAAAAACAACTGTCCTCAACATTTCTGGGTTTGGAAATGATTTGGCCTGTCAGACTTCACTGAGATGGGGTGGACTTCTCTTGCACTAAGGAGGTTTTGCCAAGCTTTGTAGCCGTGGCTTTTGTGATTGGGAATGACAAAGAAAGGCAAACATCACAACTGCCTCTTTGCAGGGCTCTGCTAATAGCATTAAGTGGCCATGGCCAGAAGAGAAGTCTTAATTTCTTTGCTTTGTGGAAAGCCCTGCAACCTATGTCACAAACAGGAGCAGCTTAAATATTTGGTGCCAGGTTTGATGAAGGGGTGCATTGGCACAGCCTTAGTGCCAGAAATTTTATCTATTGTGCCCTCAGTGATCTAACATATCTCTGCCTTGTGGCTTTGGGTTCCATCCTTTACTCCTGCACTGTGCAGAGAAGTTTGTCTAACGGCAGGATTATGAAGGTGTTGGATGACAGTGAGATGGTCTCCTACTGCACTCATGGCTTTGACCTCTGACCACCTGCATCTTTGGACCATGATTCCTTTCTAGCTATGCTCAATCCAGAAGTAAATCCCTAAGATTCTGACTCAATTGGTAATAAATTAAACTGATCTCCTCAGGTCAAGTCTGTCCTGCCTATGATGGTAGTTGCTGAGTGATCTCTCCCTGCTTTTATCTCTACCCATGTGCTTTTCATTATATTTTATATCCCCCTGTCCAGTTGAGGAGGGGAGTGATGGAGAAGCTTTGGTGGTTAACTGATATTCAGCCAGGACCAACCCACCACAACCCCTGCTCTTCAAAGTCTCAGTTTTTTTTCTTGACCACAAGAAAATGCCTACTTCTTCTTTTAAATTTGAGATCAGAAAACAGGGCTGGAGGAAGTGGCTCCATGACTGCTCTGAAATGCTGCAGTTATATCATCTGATGGCTGTGCTTGGGACTTGGTTACATCTTTACCTCTAGAGTACACCCTCCTCAGAGCATTGAAGCCTCTGGCACTGCAGAGATGCCTGTTGCACAGCACTAACTCCTGATCCACCAGGAACATCAACAAGGCATTGGGGATGAACTGCTTACCTCAGAAACAAAACATTTAGATAAGCAGATAAATGCAGGGGTGTTTTGAGCTTTAATTGCAGTCAGGCACATAGATTCATAGAATCATAGAATAGTCAGGGCTGGAAAGGACCTTGAGATCATCTAGTTCCAACCCCCCTGCCAGGGGCTGGGACACCTCCTACTAAATCATGCCACCCAAGGCTATGTCCAACCCAGCCTTGAACACCACCAAGGATGGAGCATTCACAACTTCCCTCAGCATCCCATTCCAGTGCCCCACCACCTTTACAGTAAAGAATTTCTTCCTCATATCCAATCTAAACTTCCCCTCTTTAAATTTGAACCTGTTACCCCTTGTTCTCTCACTACAGTAGCTCATGCAGAGTCCCTCCCCAGCATCCTTTCAGATACTGGAAGGCTGCTATCAGGTCTTCATGCAGCTTTTTCTTCTCCAGGCTGAACAACCCAAATTTTCTCATCCTATGTGCATGTACTCATAAGACACAGTCATGAAACACCTGAACATATCCTTGTAGTGAGCTTGCTCAATGCTTTCAAAGAGACAGCAAGCATTCACCAAGTGGATGTCTTTGGAACGGACAAGAGCTGTTCTCCTCTTCACTCATGAAAGTTCTCCTCTCTTTCCACTCTGTGGTCCATCAGAGTAGTTAATGTCTTCTTTTCTGTAGTGAATGTCTTTTTTCTTTGCTGTTAGCCTTCATTTTGGCTTACCCTGGCTCTATTTGTCCAGTTCCCCATGTGTCATCAAATAGTCTCTGAAAAACTCTCTACGGAGCTACAGACCATTCTGACAACGTGGGCAATCACTGGAAAGTGCTCATGCCTTGACTTTATTTGTTTGCTAGTATAGAAGCATCCTATTTCATTGGAGAGGTCACGTAACCACATTTTTTTTATCTGACAAGTGAGTATCATACTGCTTTTAGAGGGAGGTTGTGAAAATAAAGGCTTGAACTTTCTGAAGCCCTCAGTTATGAGGACTGTAAGGACCTCATAGTGCATCTTCCTGTCATTTATCAGCTTTGATCAGATTCCTGAGGTCACTGTAATTCCCAACATCTCCTCCACAATGATCTCTGATACTCCTGCTATGCTGAAGCCTGGGACCCAAGAACACTAAGAGGTTTCTTGACTGAAGTTTCTTGAATATTGTGAAACGTCAAAGATGTACACAGGATGTACAACAGCATAAAGACTGACTGTAAAATTCTCACACTGGTGAGATATTTCCTCTTGAGGACTGGTCTTTGGTAAGAAAAGATGCTTTCAGATAAGGGAAAAATACTTTGTACCGATGAAAGCAAGTCTGGAAAAGAAAATCCAACCCACAAAGGAAACCCAGACTGAGCATCTTGACCAACCACCTGTGGATGCACCTAAATTGCAAAGAAGGAATAAACACAGTGGGGTGGTTTGTGTCATCTCTCACCAGGATCTGGACAACTTTTCTTCTGCCTCATTCTTTTCTTTTTGCCAGTTGCCTGAGGTCCTGTATTTCCTCATCAGAGCTTGATGCACACATCAGAAACTGTAATTGCATCACTGCAACTGCACCCACACTAGGCGCTGAACTGGTGTGACAATGCTGGTGTACTGAAAGCACACTGCATGACCCAAATGGGTACAACCAGCAGCTCAAATGGCTTGTTGCAGATGTTCATACTCTACTGGCCCTTCTCAGTGTACCAAAGTAACTATGCTGGTCAAATTGGTACCATACTGGCCCTTTTCATAACACAGAGGCTCTGGAGTACAAGATTTCATAGAAGACATTCACTTCCATCGCTGGTTACATTTAGCTGCCTAGGCCTTATAATACATTCCAATACTTTTTCTTTATCCTTAGTCCTATCTTGAAGAGAAGAGACTCTCACTATTTTTCTTTAACAGGTTCCACATACTGAATTGACATAACCACTCCCCTTGCTACCTTCCTTGGACCTTTTTCCTTTCTCTATTATGTCCCCATTTGTTACAGAGTGCAGTGACTGAAAGTCCTGACTTTTGCACCTTCCAAGCATGACTCAATTTATATAGCCCCTTTTTTTTGCTGAAGTGTACTACAAATTCCGTAAATAAATGCAGTGCTGCGCTAATGAGGTCTTAGATCTGCCAAAGACACCCCTTGAGGCTGTGTATCTGCAGGTATTTCTCATCAAAATCACTTTGGTCTTTCTCTAACCTTCATTCTATAGCAAAGTGCTTACAAGGCTGTCCTGAGCAAAGGTGGACCTCTGCTAGCTAGCTGGCTAACATCAACAGGAGACAAGCTAACTGGGGCATGAGATTAGAGAAATAAGGGTTTATTGAATTGAAGAATTGAGGAAAGATACTGCAGTGAGGAAGGAATGCCGCCATCATCCCTTGTGGTGAATCCTGTACCTCTCAGAGTTGCTGGAAGCAGGAGGTTAGCTAGCCTGCTCCACCAGGGAGGCAATAGGAGGTCTGAGAAGATGGTAGTTGTGAGCAGAAGGTCACTAGGGTGAGTATGTGAGGGACATGCACAAGCATTAACTTTTTCTATTTGGATGTAAACCTATCAGCCCCAGAGCCAGAGAACAGGACCTAGCAAGCAACTACTGACACGTTATCACCTGGGAAGCAGGCTTTTCCCTCACTTGATGCGTCATGGTAGGGATCAGTGCACAACAACCTATGGACTATCACTTATCCTACTGATGGGACTGACTGTGAATTGCCATAAAGTAAAGGGCAATGTGACAAAGGAATGAGAAAGGCTGAGCTCTAGCTATGAGAGTTTCTCATTTAAAATAATGGTGGATTAGAAATTGAAATGTTATTGCTGCTATAAAGTCAACTGAGATGATATGGCACCCTTGCAACTTGCTTCATCCATTTAGAGGTGCTTTGACTAACATTCATAGAGGCTATAGTGATAATAACAGCAGGTTCTAAAGTTATTAGGAGCTTTTGGAAGGATCTTTGTGTGCCAAGCAACCATGCTTTTTATTAGCATTGAAAGTACATGTCAGTGGTTGGCCTCTGTTTATGCTGGTATTAACAAGCATCAGGAGGAAAACTGCACTGTCAAGTGCAAGTCAACCAGAAATAATGGCACCTGAATTCTTTCTTTGCATCGATGAAGTAATAACATTTCTGGTCTTTAGCATCTATTTTATGTTTGCGTGTGACAGCAAAAATCTTGCCTTACAACATCTCAGTTTCCCTAGTATAAATTTAATTTTGTCTTCTATAAAATTGTTCTTTTTTCTGGGGTTAAGACCCCATTGTTTGCAGCCTTCCTGCCCCCCTCTGAATGCAGTCTCTTTCCCAACGAGTAAAATCTGACCTGCAAGCCACATCTGGACTGCAGGGCTCTAACGCAGACATCTGCTGCTGTGCTCTTTTCAGAGAAGTCCCATCATATTAAGAAAAACTCAGGTGATGTGTAGGTGCATTTTCAAAGCATGGGTATCTACTAATTTTTAATGTCTGTGCCATGTCTGGAAAGATGCATATGCTCAAGTTTTCAGTAGTTCATTACATTTCAGGAGAAATGTATTTACTCCCATATCCTGCTATTGATGCCCTAAGTGACCTTGGGGAATCCTACACTCCATCTGTGCCTCACTTTCCTGTCTATAAAAGAACACAGTCCTCTCATTTTTTCTATCTTTGGATTAGGAGATTTTTGCATGAGAAATTGTTATTTTGAGCAGTTTGTGCCTGGATCAGTGAGGCCTTGATCTATGATGTCTGCAGGCAAGTGTCAATGCATCAGTGCTCTCTCTAGATGACCACAGCAGTGCTGGCTTTCAGCAAGGAGTTTGTGGCTTTGAAGCATACTCCTGACAAAAGGACACATGCCAATGTAACAGCATTCTTGCTGTTACCAATCACCAATGCTGTGGTGACTGACAGGAAATCATCTTTCAGGTTGAAATTCTTCCGGTCACAGACAATGTCTTGCCCAAATGAATAACCCCAAGAAGCACATAATTTTCCATTCCTTTAATTTGTGTTGGCTCTTTATTTAACCTGAAAACCCAAGATGCATCCAAAGGTCTTCTCAGTTATTTACTCCTTGCTGTTATTCCCTGTTGAATGAACACTAGTACAGCCCTCATTTCAGTTCTGAATATGTTTGAAATCCATCATGAACAAGTTTTGCGACCCCTTTCTCTTTTTTCTTCAGCTGCCTGCCTGTGTGTATGCCCATGTACCTCCTAATACATTTGCTAGATTAGTTTAAAAGACCTCAGTGTAATTGATTTTTCACTGCTAGTATTAGTCCAGGAAATTAGAGCTCCCATCCATCCTGCCAAATGAAGAACATTTATCCTTGAAGCTGTGCTGCCTGGTGTCAGGTCATCCTGACTTCATTTGTTTCTCTGTGGCAATGTCAGCACACTAAGTTTCTTTGCCACATGTGAATGTTGGGTGTCCTTGAGGGAGGCTCTGGAGTGACAGGGGAGTGCATTCAGATTTGATGCGAGCTGAACCCATCAGGGAAAGAGTCCAGAGGCCTCTGCATAGTGTGGTCCTCCTCAGGAGGAAGAAAGAGCTTGTGTGTACTTTGAGTGAGGCTCTGTGCTCAAGGCTGGTTTGCTCACAGCAGGTGATGTTCTCGCCTTGTCAACATCTGGTTAGACTGCCTTGGTCCTGTGAAGACCTTCCCTCAGTTCCAAGGTGAGTTGTTCAGGGGAATCTCCTTCTTCATGTAGTAACAGTGGGACACATGGACTTTAAACCAGGTCCACACATAGCATTTTGCACTTGTAAAACTTGTATCTTAAATATTATAGCACCTGAACCAAAGGCTGGTGTGCTGGCAGGAAGACAACAACCTATTCCCTTTTCTCTCTCACAGTCTATTAGTAGTGCCAGTCTTTGCAAACCATTACATACCTATGGCTGGTGTTTAGCATCAACTCCTTGTTTGGTATCAGGGGACAGTGATTTTTAAGGTACCTCACCAACGCTTGGTGCTGCACTAAGGCAGTCCAGCTCCTAGGATCATCCAGCCTCTAGTTGAGCAGAGGATGTCCAATGCAAAACATCATAGCAACATATTCTATTCTCTCTATAGAAAGAGGTCTAAAGTCTGTCCCAGCCCCAAGTGCCAGTTTGGTTAAGACATGAATAGTTCTGTAATCAACATTGTCCAATGGCATCATGAGTCTAGAATGATGTTTGAGTCTTTCCCAAAGAATGGGCAAAATACCCACTTGCATCTTAGTGAGCAGTATAAGATGTGAAAGTGGAGTGGCATTTAGATTTTCACTTCTGGATTTAAAATGATTAATCTCAGTCACGCTGCCATAATTAAGGCTTATAAGAACGACCTATTTTGACATGCTTACTCCTGCATTCTTGTGCCTGAACTTGTCTTAAGGGCATTTAATAACTTTAATTGCAGTGCAGCCTTTGTGCTGGACCCATGAACAGATTGTCAGTTGTCAGCTGAGCAATGGTGACTTGTCACAGGTGAGCTTTCATCAGGGAGAAAATGTGGAGTAAAAAGTTTAAAACAAGTCACATTGGCACAATCCAACAACGCATCAATTAATCAGAACTAATATCTTGTTCCATAACTTGTCACCTGTTAAAATGCTGTATTTATATTCTTACTGATATGCTGCCAGTTGCATTGGAAGTAGGCCAAGCGTGTAGCTTTCAGTAAAGCAGAAAAGCAGTTTTCACACATTTGTAAAACTTTAGCATGACTAATTCTTTGTTTGCCTTTTAAGTGCTCCCAGGCAGTGTGTTTGTTTGCCACAAGTGTCCAATACACCCTGAAAAATACTCTCTACAGAATAAAACAAAAGCGAGATGCACTGTTCATCAAAGCCCCATGCTGTGCAGACCCCCTTCAGCCAAGCATGTCCTAGTGGGAGGGAAAGAAGGTTGTTAAGATATTGGCAGCCCAAGATGGATACTGGGGAGCTGTAGGTTGCACAGGCTGACAGGAGGTGAGTGCAAGAGTTTCCAGTCTTCCCCCTCTGCAATTAGCAGCTTGAGTAGCTGGAGTTGATGTGATGCCTGCTGTGGAAGATTAGGCTGAGAAAAAGATGCTTTTTATCCTCCTTTGGATCCTGTTTATCAGGAAGCTCTTGACAAAGAAAAGAAGTAGAAGGTTACTGAAATGTACTTGCTTTGGAGAAGAGTGACTTTATCAGTCCTTCTGCAAGCAGACAGGAAAGAGCTGTCTGATGAGAGAGGACTTTACTGAGTGCAGATTCTGAAGCTAAGTCTTTATTGTCTTACTTAAAAAAAACCCCACAGTTGGAAAAGCACTAAGATACAGATGGTCCTAAGGTTAGGCAGTCCAAGTAACCTGTATAACAGGGCCATCTTTTCCTCTGCCCATTCTATCTTTCCTATTGAAACTATAGGGGAAGAATACATTTCATCTAACAGCAGATGTTTAAAAGATAGTTGCTAATTTTAATTAGTAATCCAGGTGCTTTCTAAATCAGTCAAGAGGAGATGTTACTTCCGGAAGCTAGTCCATACTCTGATTAAATTTTTTAGGCAGTTGGGTAGCATTCAGCCCTTACGTAGTCGGTTTGTAACCTTCGGATAAAACTTAGAGGTTGGACTCATGAATTGCATGTTTGTTGGGTTTTTTTTAGAGCAGCAATAACTACTTGCACCTCTGTTCCTGAGATCACTGGTTCAGTTCCCTCATTTGTCAGTCACAAGGACATCTGTCACCTGTGCCCTGCTAAAATGTGCTCTGATGCATTGCATGAGCTAATTCCCCTGACTCTGCCTCACATATCTCTGTTTGTCTTGTTCATTAACATAATTACTTCCCTGTGTTAGCTGACACCTGTAATAAAGACTCTGTTCCTCCTATTGAAGGCTGTAGAGTTCAATAACATGGTAATAAAAAGTCAACAATATGGGTGACTTAACAAATTAGTTTCCCTTCAACTATTTCACTGGTTTAGGAAAGCTCCCTTTCCCTAGTGCCCTTGGCATCAAGGGAACTCAGGAGTTCATGTGTTAACAGTCTTGCTCAATGTAGAAGGCACCAGAAACTCCTCTAAAGGGTTCACCTTGATTCTTTGCCTCATGATAGCTGAAAGCAGATATGAGGTAAGAGGGAAGTCCTTTTGTTGCATGGAAAAATACCCATTCCTGGCTGCAAGAATGACATTCAGTCCTAGAAATGATGCTACAAAGAAGAAGAAATCGGGTTTTTAGAAGGCTTTATTGTACACTTGCAATTCCGAGTTCTGTGAATTACATGCATTGGCTGAGAATTGATCTTCTTTAAGAATCAGTTTCCATTCAAAGATTATTTTTGCACTACTTTGCCCATTTCTGTCACTCATGGAAATTATTTCAGAGCTGGAAAATAGATCTTACAATAAGACCTCACAAACTCTATCTACCCTGCTGCAGTCAAGCAGGGAATTGCTTGCTGTCTTTAAAAGTACACCATTGAGAGGAAAACATTGGATGCTAACAGGCACTTTAAGCTTTACAAGAACACAACACAGCAAGGAGAAAAATATAGAGCTCAGATAGAGGCATCTAAGCCTACTGAGATGGATGTCATCCAGGAAGCCTAAGAGAAGAGTTGGAATTAAATCTTGACTCTCATGTCCTTTTCTATTGCTTGCCTCACAAGAGGAACCTTCATAGAATTGCGTGTTGCTTTTATCCTGGTCGTGAAGTCATGGGGACCTGCGTGCCTCAGTTCTGACTCCTAGGCTGTTTGACACTTCTTGTACTAAGCAAGCAAATTGTCCTGATTCTGCAATTAGGGTAATTAAGGAAAGCGATGTTTTGAGCTACTGGTAATTCTAAGAATAAAACATTTCATTTGAATCAAAGTGTTCTGATCAAAGTTTGAGTATTGAGATAACAATAGAGCGATTAAGGAAATTTCCAAAATGAAAAGCTTGTGTGGGTGGAATTAGTTTCTTTCAAAATGTCAGCAAAATACCTGAACTCTTTAAGAATGCTCCTTTTCATTTTGTTTTGAAATTGCTTATTTAGGAGAACACCACAGTACCATGTGGGCGTATCATAGGCTGGTAGCTCAACCTTCCTCCTCCATTACCAAGAGCTAATGTTCCAAATGCCACTATGATGTGGGCAGTTTTGTTTCCCAGGTATGGGACTGAGATCAGGATCTGGCTGCTGAAATTTCCACCAGCCTACACACTGAACACACATCTAGGGACAAGTGTGAACAAAATATCCAGCAAAGGATATTTTATTAGGCTGCCATTCCCTTCTGAAGACTAAAACCAATAAAATGTGGGAAGACTCACAGGGGCTGAAAACTTACTTAATGGGCTCCAGTAGAGTTTGAATTGTCCTAGTCTGCAGTGCTTTGTGAAGAAAGAACCTGAAGGTGGAAAACAAAGGAAATCAAACCTGGAAAAGTGCAGATTGCACCTTGCTGCAGGCAGCAAGGTTTTTGCTGTAGGACATCCTATCTCAAGTTGATCAAAAAGACTGTCACACTGACAAGTGAAGTGATTTTCCTGGTACTGGGAAAAGAGACGAACTTTTAAGTGAATGCCTCTGAACGTAAATGAATGCAGAGTGCAGGAATAGCTCTGACTACGTAATGAGTCCAGCTCGGGCTGAAATCATCTCACTGCATGGAGAGTGCAAACCTGCCACTGCTGGAATCGCACAGTAGGAGAGAGCTCTCCTTTGATGGGGTGCGATTCAGCCAAGATCAGCTTCTTATGCAATTGAGATTATCTCATGAACCTGTTTCAGAAGTAAGGTGAAAAAGCCCCAAACCAACAAAACACACCAGGAAGGTAATTTTTTTTTTCTTTAACATTCGGTTTGTGCTTCTTTTGCTGTAGTTGAGCAGCCACCAATCCTCAGCACAAAGATGCAGGTTGCTTCCTTAGCCCCACATACAGGGAATGGGATATAGTCTATTGTTCCCTTCAGAGACAAAGAAGGATGGTTCCTTTCCACCCATCCCTGTCTTGTGGTGTGGAGACACAGTCAAATGGAAGAGGAGATATGTGATATGGTGGAGAGAAACAGGTATGTGATTCAAAGTGAAAATTGTATCTTTTAATTTTACGCATCTAAAAATCAGATGGCTGCATTTGAGTTCCTTGTGCTGGGGTCCACCTATAACCAATAGGTATAAGTAAGCCCTTCCAAAGGGTCTTGTTCAGTCTGACATTATGTTCATATTTTAGGGTGAGACGAGCTGCTCTCTGGATGTGCCAATTTCTTTCTTTTGGCTATAGAATGAGACTGCGATGAGAAGTTTAGGCTTAAATATCTTCATTTTAGACCTGTTAGACCCAAAAAGAGGTTCCCACCCTCATCTTCCCCACTGCCACCAGAGATGCACCTACCTGATGCAGACATTGTGATGCTCATCTTTGAACTGCTAGAACGACAGCTATCAGCTGCTGTCTCTTGCCCTCCTCTCACCTGTGAACTCTGAATTTTTGTGATCACATCTGCAGTGCACTGGATTCCCTTCATGCACCTATTTTAAGCAAACGATCTCTGTATCACCCCTGCTAATATGGGTCACAACTTACTGGTCAAGAAGGGTGCACTGTCTCTAGACTCAATAAATATTTCTTTGAATTAATTTTGTATTTGAGCCATGCCATGACCTAGGTCAATTCCTTTTGTAACTTGCATTGGCTATTGCCAAAGGTCAATAAATTGGACTGGTTAATACCAGAAAAAACTGCAATACCCTGTTGGTATATATAAGATATTTTGGAGCACAATCTTGGACAAAGAAGGGTCCTGTTCTTATGGTGTCTATTTAAATGTTGCACTTTGCTCAGGTTGGATTATTACAGGCACAGAAGAAGGGTAGCTTTTTAAAATTTCACATTTAGCTTGTGTCCTTCTTTTATCAAGCTGTTTAAAGCAAGATAGATTCTTCCACAAAAGATAAGTGGTTCCTGTGAAAGAGAGTATATCTTGCTCACTCACTTATCATCATCATTGATTGCGTGCATAAACATTCAACATCCACAAGCCATAGAAGTCAACCAACCAAACCTGAAACCTAATTAATGCAACAATGAGGTTTACCTACTTACCCTGGGGCAGAGCTTCAAGGTTCATATCCTTTCTGTTCTGCTCTCCTTTTTTCTTTATTTTCCCATTAATGGAGATAACACTACAAAAGGAAAAAGGGAACACCAGAGAAAAGAAAACAAACAGTTCCTTCTGAGACCTGTAATCAGAAAAGGGTTTAAATAGCTTCCATCCAGTCCCCTTCTGCCTGCTGTTCAAAGTGCATCTGGCTACATGGTGGAGATTGTGATTATACTGCTAGAGGCACATCTAAAAATGATACATATCAATCCTAAAATGCCTTTCTCTGCTGGGAATATGAGATGGACTTATCCATCTTAAGCAAAATAAATCAAGAGCCTTTGTAAAAAAGATTTGCAGACATAGGTCACCAAGTTACCTTGAAGCTGTAATTTGGGAGGAAAATGTGATTAAACTTCTTGTAGTTTCTGATATGGGGGTATATGGAAAAGTGTTTAAGCTTCTGGAGTTACACATGGCCTCAATAGTCCTTGAGGAACTTTTGCGTGTCCCCAGTGAAGATACATTGAATTCAATTCAGTTACTCTCCCACTAATTGCATTAGAATTTGGGCCATACTGAACCAACATTATTAACAGTGATCAGAGCCTTCTTCCTGGCCAGTGGTGCCCAGGAGTATCCTATGCTTTTCTTTGATTGCATCAGGCTGAGACAACAGGGAAGTCAGGTGAACAGGCAGCTGAAGAGATGGTAGACATCACAGTTCTGACACATTATTCAGATGTTATGATACTGGAACTGAAGTTACACAGAAAATGAGACTTCCTACTAGTAGGGCATCTGTTTACAGCAGCTGTTTGGACATGGCTAAGAAAAAAATAACGAGCTCCTGCAGGCCACCATGGAGACTGAGACAAGCAGGGGAAAGACTCTTGATGTGCTTGCTGGGAAAAAGAGTGCAAGTCTGGCTATTGACTTTCACCAAAGAAGTGACTAACTGATACCGGTCTAGCTGTTTCTTAGTGATGTCCAGTGACAGACTGATACTGAAAAGCTGGCTCTCCACTAGTTCAGACAGGGGTTCAGGAGTTTTTTGAGACAGAAGCTGAAAAGCATGACAAACCAGGCAGGATTTGGGTGCCTCACCACCCTCACAGTAGTTCACTGGGTCTTTCTTTTTTCCCTTTTTAAAAATGGGGGTTATATATCACCCTTTCCATTCAGGAAAAGTTTCGCTGGACTGCCATGATGAATTGTATCTCTGTGCATGTATCAAAACACAGGAAAGGTGATGGTGTGTTGGGAAGTATGGGCCTGGCATGATGCAAATGGTATAGAAATTTGGTTGTTGCTCAATAGCACTTACCTTGATCTAGGGCTTTTCAGCCTCTCATGCTCTGCCAGCAAGAAGGGACACAAGAAGCCAGGAGGGAGCAGAGAAAGGACGTTTAACCCAGAATAGGCAAAGTGATATTCCACTCCATAGAACATCATGATCAGTATATAAAGCCGGGGGGGAGTTGGCCAGGAGGGGCCAATTGCTGCATGGGTGGGGCTGGGTACCAATCAGCAGGTGGTGAGCACATTTGTGTATTATTTGTCTTTCCAAGGTTTTTTTCATCTTCTTCCTTTTATGATGATGATAGTCATTATCACTGGTATTGTTGTTATTACTTTATTTCAATTTTTAAACTGTATTTATCTCAACCCAGAGGTTTTACCTTTTTTTCCAGTTTTCCTCCCCATCCCATCCCATTGATGAAAGAGCAAGTGGCTGCATGGTACTTAGATGCTGGCTGGGCTTAAACCACAGCAAAATGCAAGTACCCTCTTCTCCTTTACCATAACCTCAATTTGATAAAGGCTGTCTTACCTGTAGATATTCTCCATATGTATGTTCTCCCTGCCTCAAACAGCCAGAGAAGGAAATGTTTCCCCATAAAGAGATGGAGCTGCCTGTTTTGCCTCCTATGGTAAAGGAAGAGGAGATTGGATCCTGAGTGCTGCAGAACCCACTTAGCCTCTGCGAGGATATTATGCGATCTCACAGCACAGGATTTACAAATCCAGACTCCTCTCAGTGTAGAAGTGGTCATATATTAGACAAGCATCTGCTCATGAATATTGGGAGGGGTCCGTGCAGAGTAATTTGGGATAGGTTCAGCACATTTTATTGCTAGTTAATAGGAGTCAGATTACCATACTTTTGCCACAGCATGCACTTGGAGGGTTTCTGCTGCTCAGAAGTTATGTGGTAGCTTTTGGAGGTGTATGTCTCTGTCATTGTCTCCAGGGGTGAACTCCTTGCTCTGAATGCAGGCTGGTGGATGTTACTGGGAAGGGCACGAAGGCCCCCGAAAAGTATCCCATCATGGCGGAAAGATCAGTGATGTCCCTAATTACATTATTCCTCTCCTCTGCTCTTGGCTCAGCACCATGAATGGTTGAGATGGCTGATTTTCACCCTCTTTGGACCAATACGTTTGCGTATTTTTTAATTCCAGGGCTGATGTGCTGTTTGAATAGTTGTTTTCTGCCTCCCTCACTATCCAGCACTCGAGTTTCCTTTGATCTCTATTTCTCACTGAGAGGGATGAAGGCCATGTGTAGATAGCAGGCTGAGAAGTGTACTGCAAATTATGTGGACAGTTATTATAATAAATATATAATGCTTTCTCATATGGAAAGTGTTGTCTGTATAGATAGAGTCATGATGATGGATGGGTGCATTGGCTTATTCTCTTTCCCATTTGTCACTGAGCTAGGTCCAGAAAGGATTCCCAGTGCAGAAAGAATATGCTTCCAGTTTCATGCCCTTGGCTTTGCTAACATTTTTCCGCACCAGTCATCTCTTTTTTTCACTAGTTTAACAACTTTGGAGTCCTTCTCAGTTTGCACACATTTCCAGTAGTCATTAAAAATCAAAACCTCAGTGCCATTTTACCTGCAATTTTAAGAGTGGCTGAGGAATTAATATAGTCATGAAAACTGAACATGTTAAGTGACACCGGACAGACAACCTGCTGCTCCTGCCCACCTTCATGGAAGTTGTCTGTTTAGGAAAATAATACTGTTCTAGTTATTTTATTATTAGGCAACAGGAGACACAGCTACAGGAGGATGGACTTTTTGCAACAGTGTCATGGGTTCAGCAGCAGCAGTCATTGTTCCCCTTTAAGTAGTAGCTGGTGTAGCACTGTGTTTTGGATTTTCGGCTTGGGAACAGTGCTGATAACATTAGTGTTTGTAGTTATGGTTTAGAATGTTTAGGCTGGCCAAGGACTTTCTGAGTTTCATGCTCTGCCAGGGAGGAGGGGAGGTGGGAAGAAGCCGGGCGGAAGTAGAGACAGGGCACCTGACCCAAACTGACCAAAGAGGTATTCCATACCACAGCACGTCATGCCCAGGATGTAGAGACGGGGAGCAGAGACCAGAAAAGATGGTGTGCGCAGGGGGGTGTGCACAGCATGGCCAGGATTTGGTGCACTGGTGATGGGGTGCACTGCATAGTCGAGCTTGGTATCAGGTGATGGGGGGGCACTGTGTGGTGTGGCTAAGCATCAGGGGAAGATCTATTGCATTCTCTTTCCTTGTATTTTCTCTTGTATTATTATTGGCGGTAGCAGCAGTGATTTGTCTTATACCTTAGTTACTAAACTGTTCTTATCTCAACCTGTGGGAGTTGCATTCTTTCAGTTCCTCTTCCCATTTCCAACCCCCCCCCCCCCCCC
>JASSUY010049906.1:0-11346 GCA_032466535.1 Forpus xanthops | reverse complement strand
GAGGGAAGAAGGTAGGAGGAGTGAGTGGGCAGGCAGATTGATTTACACCTGAAACCACGACAAACAGCAAGGGTTGGTCATGATGGGCCAGAGAACAATCACCAGCCACCTGAGGTGCAGGAGAAAACCATGGGCAGTAGAGCTGAGAACTCACTTCCCTCTCCTGGGGCAACATGCATACAACAATTTTGCATTGCACTGGCATTTTTCATTGGCACATTTATATTTTTCTTCATTTCCACCTGCTTCCATCATATTGGAACAATATAATTGCCTCTATTTAGCACAGCTGTACAGTACGTGTAGCTCTTTAGAATCCACTATAAGATAGTATAACATGATGGCTTCTTCACTCTTCTGAACTGATCTAATCTAGTGGCTGATTGCAAACTGCACTTCCATGCTGGAAAACGTGGGGTGTTAAGGCTAGGAAATGAGAATGAAGACCTCAAAGGTCTATGTACTGCTTATATCCATGAATTGCCAGATGTGGTGGGTACTTCATAGAATTATAGAATGGTTTCAGTTGGAAGAGACCTTAAAGCTCACCCAGTTCCAATCCCCTGCCACTGACTGGGACAACTTCCACTTGACCAGGTTGTTCCAAGCCTTAACCAACTTGGCCATGGACACTGCCAGAGATGGGGCAACCTTTGCCAGTGCCTCACCACTCTTATGGTAAAGAATTTCTTCCTAAAGCCATTCCCAGCTTCTTCTTCAGGTTGAACAAGCCCAGCTCTCTCAGTCTATCTGCGCAGCAGAGATGCTTCAGCCCTTGGAGCATCATTTGTGGCATCCCCTAGACTTGCTCCAACAGGTACATGTCCTTCTTACACTGAGTGCCCCAGAGCTGCATTCAGTACTTGGTGTACCTCTAAAGCTTTCTTCCACTTTACAATGAGCATATAACAAATTACTTCATTTTGACATCATTCTAAGAACATGCATTTGTATAGAGATGCACAACATGAGTGAGTACAGACTTTGGAGGATATTACAACTTTACAAGGCAGGCAGTACACAAGTGATGAGTGCATCTACACCTGGGTTTGCATGGTAGGTGGGCAGTACAGCCGGGAAAAGCCTCCAGGTACAAATTATTTACTGGTCGTTACTGGTACCCCAGGTGACACTCAGGGATGGGTGGTTCACGCTTTGTGCAGGTTACAGGCTGTGGTGGGAAGGGAGTGAAAGTAAGCAGAGCAACGAACAAGCAAGAGGGCTTCTAAATTAACTTCTCCCACATCATTTTCAGGGATTTTTCTCCTACAGTTTCTGACGCTGAAAAAAATCTTTCAACTTTGGACTCCACATTTCATAGCTTTATTATTTATGAGTCTCTATCAGCTGAAGAGAAGCAGATCATGTTTTATTGATGCTCTTATTTCAGATTAATCACAGGCTATACAGCACTTGGAGCATTTCCATTCCTCTGGTTTGTCAAGGATTGCAAAATTTGTATCAGCCCTCCCCGTAGCAAAAAAATGCTTTAGATTTCCAAAGGGTTTTAATTAGGAGATATTCTCAATACATTTCATTTTTTAAGAAAAGAAAATTAAAAAAGACATTTTTCCTTTTATTCTGATAGTTACCATGACCCAGAATAAACACATAAAAACAGACACACAAGTAATGGAAGAAAAAAAAACCAAGCTAGAAAATAAGTGAACTCACTGTCACAGATCTCTTTTCCTCCTTTTTTGTGCATGTGCTGCTTTACCACATGTGATCTTAGATTTTATATATGTAATAGATACTCCCTTACCTTTAATCAAGTTAGAAATTGGCAGAATCAGGGGAAAGAAGCACTGAAAGGTGCCCTGGGCCACCATGGGATTTCAGAACATTTTGGATAAGCAGTGAGAAACTCAGGCTTTCCTTGTAGCTTGTGCTTATAAAAATGGGGCTGCTGTCCTGGCTGTGTTAGTAATAAACAGTGAATTGTATAAGAAAACACAGCTCTATATTCAACGTGCTCCAGTTTCTTAGAGACTGCTGCATGTTCGATATGCAGAATTATATTAATTTTATATGCCATATGCATATAATTGTGCTTATTAATATTCAGAAAGCAACAACTTACGCTTTTTTCTTGAGTCATGCTCTCAAAGAAGAGCAAACTGCATGTGACTGCAGTGGGTATCTCCAGGCACCTGGCTTGCCTGAGCAAGAGCAGCCAGATTTAGTGGCACACAGGGTATTTCTGTGCTGCAGCAGTGTCCTCGGGTACAGGCATTGCCTTCAAAGCCACAGGCATAAAAGAGAAATAGGTCCATCTCATTATCCTGGGAAACAAGCAGCATCAGGAGCTGCCTTTCTGATATTTCTTTGCAGACAGAGAAGCAGAAGTTATGCAGACAGAGAAGCAGAAGTTATGCATACAGATAATGTGCCTGTAGCTGTCCTAGTTTTTCGGCAGCATCTGGGCAGAAAAATCTGGATAGGAGAGGAGCAGCAGTCTACTGTGCTTCATCTTAACCCTGCTTTTACATAGGAGGGGTAGATAGGGTTTGGGGTGGGATTGCTTAGCATCATTTAAGATGTAGTGAGGGTCCTTGCAGTCTTTACAGGTGTGTTGGGTGGATAAGAGGTTTCTGCACAAGCTGACTCATGGGGGAAGGTGCTGAGCTCATGGTAGATCATATCAGCCAATAAGAACTGCTGGGCTCTAGGTCAGTTTTGGAGGATGAGTGGAGAGGTGGTGGTAACTGCAAGGATTCCAGGTGAGATAGGTACAGCCAGACATCAAACCTTGCTGAGGCTCTGCCTGCTCTGATAGATTCTATGACTCTACTGTGGACAGCATCGCTGTTGAACAAAGCTCTCCGATGGTTACTGCTGACTTGTGCCAAGGTTTGCAGGCCTATCAAGTCTCCATGTTGAATGTGAGCTGACTCTGCCCTGACCCAATTCTAGCGTGGTGCCTCGTGGTGGCCCCTTGCCTGGTCCCTGACCTGTGAGCCGCAGGCTGCTGAGCTGCATCTGCTGCCAGTGGAGCTGGAGAGGATGGAGTGGCTCAAGAAGGCAGGACTGAAGCTGTGGCACAGAACAGCACCTGTCAGGCCCGATGGCCACCAGTATCTCTCCCCATGCTTCATCCCAAATAGACCATTGGAAAGACATAGTCCATTAAAGTTCTGGTGTGGGGATCTTCACATGTAAGGAGCAATGTGAGTAGTATGAAGGGTTTGAGTGCTATTCACTGCTGAGAAACTAGTTCTGTCTGAGCTGCTGCTTGCTGAGATTAAAAAAATAACCAGCCTGAACAAGTCCCAAACTATTTCTGTGGTTCTTTAGGCTCTGCGTGGCTCTAGGAAGTCCCCATATAGAAGGAATTTGCAGTTCTGACCCAACACTCCTTTCCACTCCCCACTTCCCACTTGAGGGAAGGTAGTTTCCTCTGAATAGGAAGCCTGACTTTGTGCTGTGGGTAAAATCCCAGTGGGTCCTTTGCTTTGTTAAAAGTGTGAATGTGCATGAAGTGAACCAGACTCTGGGATTTTCCCAAGGACAACCAGCACTTGCTCTGACTTTGATCAGCAAAACATATTCATCTCAGGAGGATGTTTATTTATTTTATTTTGAGTTAGGGCTTGGATGTCTTTGGTGGGCATCTTCAAAAGCTGCAATAGCCCCAACTGCTGTGCAGATAATGATGACTTGCTCTTTGAAGTTGGGATCTGTATGCCTGGTGTGTCAAGCCTTGGTTGCATTGAAGATCCTTGCTTTGGGATCAAGGGCTCCTCTGCCTCCATTAAATTATATGCCAGGCATGAAGCTGCATCCCTCTTGGGCTGGAAACAAGAAAAACTGCAACAATCCTGCTAAAACAGCTTGGACAAGAAAAGTTCACTAAACTAAAGAGGAAAGTTTAGCTGATTACTGTGTCTTGGTTTTGGCTGGGATAGAGTTAATTTTCTTCCTAGTAGCTGGGACAGTGCTGTGTTTCGGCTTTAGTATGAGAATAATATTGTTAAATACCAATGTTTTAGTTGTTACTAAATAGTGCTTTCCCTCATCAAGGACTTTCCAGTCTCTCATGATCCACCAATGAGGATGGGCACAAGAAGCCAGGAGGGAGCACAGCTGAACTGAACTAGCCACAGGTATATTCCATAACACAGCATGTCATGGCCAGCATACAAACTGGGGGGAGCTGGCTGGGAGCTACAGATCGCTGTTCAGGGACAAGCTGGACAACAGTCAGTGAGAGGTGAGCAATTGTCTTGTTTCCTGGGGTTTGTTCTTCTCCGTCTTTTTATGTCTCCCTTTTCATTACTATCATAATTATTATATTATGTTTTACTTTATTTCAATTATTAAAGTGTTCTCATCCCAACCCACAGGTTTTGCCTTTTTTACTAGTTCTCCTGCTCAAATACCTGGGGAGGGTAAAGTGAGCAAGCAGCTGCATGGTACTTTGTTGCCAGCTGGGGTCAAACCATGACAGTCCTTCTTGGTGCCCACCTTGAGGCATGACAGTTTCAGGTAACACCAAATCCGACTAGAATGCATTAAAACAAAATTTCTTAGAAACATTTGCTATATTAATTTGATAGTTGCTAGTCACAACATTTATTTATTTACTCTCAAAGTTGGTGTGCTGTTCTTAAAGTTGCATTATGCATCACCTTACTTGCAATGTATGTTCCCTGTTGCCCTATCATCCATGAGAATGTGACTAAGGTCATCATGTTGTACTTTGTAACACTAGCTTATGCTATGAAAGAATTGTTGGTTGCGAAACTATTCTGGTATTTCTACTCAACGTTGTCATCATTTCCATAGTTTGGGAGCCATCTGTTGGAAAGTATTAATAACTATACCTTTTACATTTTCACCTCTGAGATTCAATCCATGGGGGAGATACCTCCCTTTGTCTTCCCCTTCTTTTCCAGGCCAATTGCAATAGCTTTTGAGAATTCTGAATAACCTTGTGAAGTTCAAACCAGAATGTTCCTATTGCTATGTCTTTTGAGTGTTCCAGATCTTGTTTAAGGTTAAACAACTATTTAAAGATACCAACCAGAGATCTTCCCCGAGGCTGGATGGTTATGAGTGGCAGTGTGTGTGGAATAGTATGGGCGAGTACCTAGGCCAGTGGACACCTCCAATGTTTTGGAACTTTATCCGTGAACAAGTGCAGAATCTAGCCAACAGTATTACTATCTTGGAAGAGTTGGAGAGAGAACTCCATTAATGCCCTTTTGTATAAGATGCTTTAGTGTGTCCTTGAGATGGGATGAATTGCCAGGCTTCCTGATTGAGAGATTTTAAGGTTCTTCAGAGCTGCTACCATGAGCAGATGCCATCTGCTTTACTACATCCCCTTTCAAAAGATGTCTGGTTCTCTGGGGCCCTTGTTACACTCACTTGTTCTATCTCCACAGATGGAGCTGACTGAAGAAATACCATCTCACAGAAACCCTTTATTCATTCATGATTTTACAGACTATCCCCTTCTCCCTGCTGAAGTTATCGACCCCATTGTGTACCACTGTAGCAGAGAAAGTTAGTGGGGTAGCACCATGTAGGATTTTTTTATCCAAGCTCTCATGGATCCTTTGTATCTGGAATGCAGGAGAAGCATCAGCATGATGCGGCAAGCCACGTTTTCAAGCATGGCCAACAGAAATGTCCATTGTCCCAATCTGAAAATGTTCCAGATCTTAAAATCCAGGTCCTAACCCCTTGCAGACATAAACTATCACAACTCTAGGCTTTGGCAAGGCAATACCAGCTTTAGGTACTGATTTTCACTAAAATGTCTATTTGCTTGCATGGCCATTTATACCAGTGAAGACTTAAGGTTGCTTCAATCAAACTACTCTGACATATGCCCCTGTGACACTGGTATGTGCAGATATATATTGTCTCAGAATCTAGCTATTCTTGCTGCTATACTGTTCACAGCTTGCCATGGTGTAATTAACCAATTACAGAGCTCAACCACAGCTCCTGGAAGGTGAGAGAATTCTGATCCTTCAGACTGTGTAAGTGCTCACACTGCAGCCCAGAACTAGTTAGATTTCCTGTGGTTATTCTGATGGTCTCTGTACTAAGCAGAGGCAGCACTGCAAGTACCTTACTGCAGAAATGTGAAGCTCTTAATGATGCCAACATATTTTCACAAAAGGAGATGCTTCAATTTCAGTTTTGGAGAAGATGAAGGGTGTGAAGAGTGGATGTGTGTGGTAAAGTCACACTACCTGTATGAAGCTAATAATATATTTGTGATCCTCAGCCTGATATTTTTTCTAGTGAAGCAAAATGCAATTTTTTACCTGCCAGATATTGGAAGATTTTCTAAAAATCCTCATAAATCTTTAAAACTAGTGAAGTGCTTTAGTAAAAAATCCTAAAAGCAGTTGAGCTGCAAGTAACTCTGTTGGGTCTTCTTTTACTGTGAAATTCTCCTTTCTTCCTCCAACAGAGCTTCAGGCAAAACCACAATGCTTTGGTTATTCTGAGCATCTGTGCGTTTGACCCAATTACTGTACAGTATCTGACAACTGAAATCATATAATACTGGTGTGCCTGATGCTGGAAGCTAATTAGTATTTCCTTTGTAACTTAGGAGGGGGATGAGAAGGAGGTGAGAAGAAGGGGATATATATATTGAACAAAGTATTTCAGGAGCTTGCAGTACTTTTAATTTTGAGTGTAACTAGAGTAATTTCTGCCCAAAGCTGGATGCTGAACTTAAATAAAAATAAGTACATATCTATTTATCTATCTACACACGTGTATGCATGTAAAAATAAAAGACCTATCTGGAAAATCGGTGAAGTCTGCAGTGACAGCATATAATTAAAGAAACAATCCATCTGTAGATTAATAGATTCAAGTGCTCTTACTGTCAGTGAAGAGAGCTGTTTAACCTTTTCTGGACCAGAAAAGTAAGTGGCGGGAATCTTCACTGTCTAGCTCATTAGCGCTAGCTAGTGAATGATGTTTTAAACTTAGGCTTGAGGAACTAGTTCTGGGAAAAGCCAACAGTGGGGATTTCCCACTGTTCAGTGTCAGTGCTGTGCACAGCTGCTTTGGCAGCCCAGAGGTTGTGGAGCATCTTTCACATGCTTTGTACTCAAAGTCCCACTGATCAAGGGTGTCTTAATCCTAATGAATTCCTAGGACTGAGGTGCACCATGAAGTAGCATTTTTGGATCTGCTGCATAGGCAGTTCTGAAAACACGAGGGACAATAGATCATATCACACACTGCACACCCCCCCCCCCCCCCCCCCCCTTGGCTCTATACTACAAATCTGACTTGAACATGTGCAGCATTATGCAATTTGGTACACTACTTACATAGAACTTGTTCAGCCTAACTTACTTAGCAGGAGTAGCTAAATTTCCTGAAGCCTTAGGTGCACGAATTATGAAGTTTCATCTGGATATGTTGAACTTATACCTATTCAAATAAAAGAAAGCCCCTGAGATGGTTCAAGCCAGAAGATAAGGAAGCTACATTCATTAACAGAAGCTGTAACCTTATATAAGAAAAGAAGCACCTGCCTAGAGACAGTGAAAGGATCCAGTGAAGAGTGGGATGATCTCACACCCCAATCGTACCACTGGGCTGAACTGTTGCATGAAGGGTAGGGAATTTAGACTGTAAGGTTGTAATTGCCCAGGCGGTTCTTTGTTTGAGAGGGACTCGGCTTGAGCTGTAGCACTATTAAAAACGACTCAGTAGAAGTCTCTCTTTTTAGCTTATTGATTCAATGGAAGCCTAGAGACAAATGTGTGAGGGTGGCTGGCATGTGTAATTTCCATAATACCAGCAAATACAGCATGCCCTGGAGAATCATACTCACTTACCCTGTCAGATGGATCATAGGCTGCATGAACAATGAATCTAGCAAGTCCAGGATACACAGGACTTACAAGGCACATCATATAGATACAACATACATGTTCTAAAGGGTCATTTATCCAGGATTTCTGTCTGGCTTGGGTCCATGAGAGACCCACGATGGAGAAGCTGGTAGATCCTTATTTGCAGGGGATGTGTTAGTTAATGAGTGGTTTCCATGGAGTGATCAAGACCAAACACAGTGCAAGGGAGCACAGATAGAGTGCTGCCTCTCAGACCAGACAACAGCCCAGAGCTTTGATGACTAATTTTCATTAAAATGAAAAAGCCACTTCTCAGAAGGATAATGGCCATTTGGCTGAGTTTTCTCTCTGGTAATTACACTAAGGACCACTAGAATCTTGACATGGACTATTGGCTGCTTGAGCATTCACTGCAACTTTGAAATTCTCTCTGCTAAATAGAGACAATATTGCAAACACTTTCTTGTGGAGATGTCAAGATTTTAGTGATATCACTATATATTTCTCTGAAGGATATTTGTTCTCTATTTCTAGCTCTCAATCATCCTGTTTGCTCAGAAAAGCACTTCTCTTGAAGTGCTGGATGTTGTGTGCTTAGCAAATGGTGCCCTCTTTGAAAATATTCATAGGCAGGCAGCAATGCAGTGAAAAACTCAGCAACATTTTATATCTGAAACTTTTTTCCAGGAGAGACATTCAGATTTAGAGACACTAGAATGTTCATTGCTGGTATTGTCAATTTATTTGTGCAGAAATCAAGCAAACAGTAATTTTGAAAAGCATTTAAGTCATTCCTATTCCTGCTTCTCAGAATTAAATCTTTCAGATTTTTATTTGAATGGAATTTTACATTTTAATAGTGTTATTTAATCAAAAAGCCTTTACTAAAGAATCCTTTAAAGTAAATGTTTGTAGCTGAGACTGAAAGTGTTGTATATTGACAAAGTATGCTTTAGAACCATTGATTACCTTTCTTTTTTATTTTTTTTTTAAATAATGCAATTTGTTTTACCCTTAAATGTTTGGGTTTTTTTGGTTTTGGTTGGTTTTTTTTTGGGTTTTTTTTTTTTTTTTTTTTTTTTTTTCTGTCTGAATTATGCATAAGTTAAGAAACCAGCGTTCTTAAGAGTCCTGTCCATAAGTGTCATGTGAGGGTCCATACCACTGCAGGTGATGAAAAGCTACTGTATAAGTAGAACTTCATATTCTATGCACCTATGCAATATAAGTATTTTTTTCCCTTCTTTGACTTGTGCTACTGCATTTATATGGAAAAGTGGCATATTTTGTTTAGGTGCTGGAAACTTCTATTTGAAGATGCAATGATAAACTAGCCTTTTGCTGCTATTGAAATTAACAGGGGGAAACAAAATCTGTGAGGTTTTTGCCTGTCCAGGCAGGTCTTCGGGGCTTGCCAGAGATATGCACAAACCCTTTCTGAGGTTTTGTGTTCCCTGGAGTCTCCAGGCTGAAGGGATGTTAGACCTTAAAATGTAATTTTGGGACTTTAGACCTTAAAATGTAATTTTGCTGACATGACTGGCTGAATGGTTTGGAATGGAATTTAGCCATGATGCCAACCAATACGGGCATAGATCTTGTTCAGGCTGCTGAGTATGCTTGTTTTCTAGATGATCACAAGGGATGTCCCTTAGTGAAACAGCAAATGGTCCCTGACCCATGGTGACTCCTAACAGACAATAACTGGAAAAGTGTTAGCAGGCTAGGTGCCCTGGGCCAAAACTGTAACACCCTTTCTAGGTGTTTAAAACGACTGAGCCTGTGCTAGTGTTTGGCTGCTGGTAAAGGTTTTGCTGGAGAGTTTCTCCTGTTTTCTCTCAGGCCAGATTTCTCCAGTGCTCCAACCTGCTCTGCAGGATTTTTCATTGTATCTTGCAAAGAAAGAAGGATTTGTTTCTAGTGAGAGGACAGAACATGATTTGGAGAAATCTAGTATTAATAACCACCTCTTTCAGGGTCAACAGTTATTGATAAATGACATCACTAGTGATGCCTTCTGGAGAGTATGGGAATAATAAGTTGGGTTTTTTCTCATCTTCTTTGAGACCTTCAGATCAGGTATTTAGAGATACCAAACTATACATAAGAGGAGGGAACATATGATGAAGATGCAATGAGAGACCTATATTCTTCTGAAGTTATACTTGGAGCCTGGTGAGACACCCTGAGGTATCTCAAATGACAATAGAAACTTCTGCATAGACAGCTGAACAAAAATGGTGACAATATCCATAATAATGCAGCTTACAGGTGAGATTCAGATATAAATTAAGATACTTCAAGGCTATTTAAGCCTTGGAAGAGTGGGTTGTCAAACCACCAGTGAATTAGCTCAGTGGATTTTTTTATTAATATGGCTGATTCATACAAGAACCAAGGGATTGCTCTACACCTATTTTTCTGACAGAGAAGTCACTTGCAAAATTCAGCTTAATTCCAGAGTAGCTCAGATAGATAGATTGATGATTTCATCACAAAATAGTCATGACAATGCATAATCATGGACTCAAGTTTATTTACAAATGCACAAAAGATGAGACCTTTTCCAGTGAATAATAAAGGGCACAGATACATTCAAAATTATTCTGCCTTTCTTTAGATATGCATTTACAAGAATCATCTGTATCCCAGCCCCTTTAGCACTCTTTTTTTTTCATAGGAGAATCAGAGTTCTGCCCAGGTTGCTTAAATAAAGAGCTGTTTCTAACACTTATGTATTGATGCCTGCAGCGTTGCATATTTAATGTATGCACCTCGTTTATATGAATCATTTAAGAGCATAGCTCCATAAAGGAACATAGAAAGATTAGCCTTTATATTTGATTCAAATCCTAATGAGGCCATTGGAGAGACTCATCAGGCATTCTTCTTAAACCATTTCTGCCTTATAACTGGAAAGGCTACTGCCTAGTGTCTACTATGGTTGGACTAGGGTGCAGAAGATGCAGTTTCTATTCCTACCTTTGACCACGTTTAACTAGTTGTGATGTTTCTTTATGACTCAAATTACTCTATCTGATAAAGGAGAGAAATGTTAATAAGTTCCTTGGAAAATATTTTGGGGTGAGTTCCCACCAGATCAGGTTGGTTAACTTATCCTGAAACTGAAGTCATCAAAGTTCAGCTCAGCTGTTGCTTAGCCCCTGATGGATATAGTCTGATGCTGCTAAAAAACAAAGCTATTCTAGGCAGAGATGCTTTAGCTGCCTCATTAAAAATTAATTTTGTTACTTGCATGACACAGTATTTTGCTTTAGAAACTTGCTCCAAATTCCATGAAAGAAGCTCTTGTAGAAGCACTTGTTCTTCTATTGATGGCAGCATGTACAACCTCAGAAGCCAATGTAACCCTTCTGGATTCAACAGAGTAGGTGTCGTGGTTTGAGGCCCTCAAACAGTTCTGCTCACTCACTCCCCTCTCTTTCTTCCCCAGTCCCGGGGAAATGGGAAGGAGAATCAAAAGAATGCAACTCCCACAGGT
>JASSUY010049905.1:0-19156 GCA_032466535.1 Forpus xanthops | reverse complement strand
AGTTTAGATTGGATCTGAGGAAGAAATTCTTTACTGTAAGGGTGGTGAGGCACTGGAATGGGTTGCCCAGGGGAGCTGTGAATGCTCCATCACTGGCAGTGTTCAAGGCCAGGTTGGACAGATCTTTGGGTGACATGTTTTAGTGTAAGGTGCACCTGCCCCTTGTCAGAGGGGTTGGAACTAGATGATCTTTAGGTCTTTTCCAATCCTAACTATTCTATGATTCTATGCCTGTTTTTTTTCTGATATTCCTTTCGAATGAGCTACATGGATTAATTAGACAAACAAGTATACAAAACAAAAAATTTAACTTTTCTCCTTAAATATATAAAGGAAGTTCCTTTCTTTATAGTGTACTTGTGCTTTCCAGTTTACTTGTTCTGCTTACAATTCATTTGTGTAAAGATAATAAATTCTTTCAGGTGCTAATATAAAGCTCAAATCTTTCCTTCCAAAGCAAAAAAACTAGAGTCAAGGTCTCAGAGGTACATTAAGAACAACACAAGTGGAGATCAGGCTTAACCAACAGTTTGGTCGATTTCAGATTCAGGATATGAGCTGTGACATGTAAGTCTCCAGGGTTGAGGTGCAGGGACTTCAGAGTTTGAGGATAAAGATGCTGCAATACTCCAAACATTAAAGTTACTACTGTTTATATGGCTTTATGTCAGCTGGTTTAAGGCAAGCTGTCCTGCTCTCAGGTCTTGTTTAAGTTCCTACCTCTCCTGGCCTCCCTTACTAGTTTGATGGATAAATTGGTGTGGGTACACTGAGAGGGAGACAACTACATTCCAAGTGCTTGGGGTATGTTAACACTTTCATAACACTCTATATCACTACATTTTACTATATGTAGAGTGACTGAAAAAGTCTCCCCAGGTGAATTAGGGTTGGCTGCTGTGAGGTGCAGCTCTTCCTAGCCCCAAGCTGCTCCGATGTGTTTCACTTGCAGTTTTATCGTTCTCTTCCTTCCATTCACATTTGCATCAGTCTTGCAGGTTTTCCCAAACCAGCTCAAGTTTAAGCTTACAGTGCATGTACACTTGGCTCTGCTTATCTTCAAAGATAATGTTGCCCAGGTGGCTACTTAATGTTCCTTTCAAAATGTCACAGGCTGCTTTGTACTGCCAAGTTGCCTATTAACATGGTATTAGAGTGCTACCTGTCACTGGGTAATGGCTCCTGATATCCTCTCTCATGGGTGTATATTTGGTAGTTTGGGGATGATTCTCCGACCAAGAGAATAGGTAGGATTATCCTACCTATCACCGTTATCCTGATGTTTTATAGAAGGCTTTTCCCCCTGACAAGTTATTTCATGCCCCAGTGAGGCCGGTGGCAGTCCTCATCCCATACCTTGACTGGCTCTGTTCCACTGCTGCACTGCCACTGAGCAAAGTGCTGTCACAGCACCACAAGCCCCACCTCTTTTCCCAGTGAATATTTCCATCAGAGCCATAGCCTTCAATGGGGACCTTCAGCAGAGGAAAACCCAACCTTTGAAGCAAGCAGCTACAGCTTGGGGCATTTCCCAGGCTCTGCAGGATGCAGATGATGCCTAAAGGATGATCCTTCACTTGCTGTTCCTTTGCCTTCATCCCATCTGTCCATGCACTTCCCCTCTTCCGAGCGCCTCTGCAGTCTTCTTGGCCAGCAGCAAGATCATTTTGTACAATGTCTTCTAGAAAGACAATTTACTTTTCTGGGTGCTGCTGTGGGCACATATAAATGCAGCAAACTGCAGGTCCCAACTTATCCTCAGTCCTGGGACATAGCCACGGGCATATGGAGAAATCCTGTCTCTATCAACAGGCTATGAAGCTGGATTAGAAACCATTTAGGGACAGAGGCTGAAAACCTGTGTGTACATGCTGGCTCTGGGAAGTTTGAGCTGCCTAGAGACTGAGCTCAGGCTCTTTATTAAAAAGTCTGTTCTTGGTTTATGGCATGTTTTATTACTTCACTGTCATTTTTCCAGAAAGGCAGAATTTTATTCAAATTACCCTAATGAGAGCATCATCACTAAACATAATTATAACAGAACTGGCACTTTGACTCAATGCAATAAATGCTTTTAAGCCTGTGTATTATTTTACTGGACCCTAAGGTTCTCTGTCCTGTTCATTCCTTATATACAGGATTTCTGTAGTGTTCAGAGATTGACACATTGAAGGATGCTGCATGCTCCTAAGACTAGTTTCCTACCCAGAAAGGCACAATTCATACCAGTCTGATGAATCACATTGTTTGCAAGGAACATGCAACCACAAACTCTGGATTCTCCATGTTTTTGCACTCTCAAAGCAAATGTCCTGAGACCATTCTCTGGCATGAACTTCTCACTCTCCAACACAAAATGGTTGCATCCACAATGTCTGCTGGGTTTTTCCTCTGTCTCAATCCAAATCCCACCTATGCATGGGGTTTCTGGACCTGTGCTAGCAGGTACATGCCAAATCTGGACTGGGGACATACTGGGGAACCAGCCGTTTCTCGCACTATTAAATAGAGGGAGATTAGGTTCCTAATCTATGGTTTAATTTCCAAGAAGTAATTTTTTTTTAAGAAGATATCCTTATCACTTAACTGGTGCTTTGATTTAGCAAGGGAGGAGATGAGAACGAGCAGCACAACATTAGTCTGTGCATATGAGAAGGCACTAGAAGCTCCACATCCCAAGCTCTCTGGCTGCATTTACCCCGCTGTTGTCCCAGCATCACACAAAAGATTCTGCTTGGCTGGTTCCAAAGTCAGTTCAGAAAGGTAATACTCCTTTAAACATGCAAGGGAGTGCTTGAACAGCTGCCAAGGTAGGGATGTTCAGTGCCTCAAGTTCATTGCTGCGAAAAGCAGGCTCTGCTAGAATGCCTTCGATCATTGAAAAACCTGCTTTTCCATGTGTAGCATTTGCTCTAAAAATTTACTGTCCCATGAGCTTTTGAACTCACAGGAGCTGCCTGCCCAGTGGTGTGTCAGGGGTCTGAGGCACAGGCCCTGGCATGGAAGGGAAAATGTGGATTTGGGATCATGCCTGGGCATGGCGGCAGCTGGGCATCTCAGGGAAACCAGAGCTGCTCTCTTCTGCAGCAAGAACATTTGGGTTTGTTTTATCCAAGTGACATTTTGCAAGTCTGAAACAATGAATTGTTTAACAATTTTATTTTTCATTTAGGACTTTCCCAAGTGTTTTGTTTGATAGGGCAGCTGGTTGCATATCAGATTCATAACATTTGTGCAAAATGGCATCACATCCATAAACACAGTAGGATTCAGTACATTATACGCAAGGGTCAGCAATATAATTTAATGTCTATTTTGCTTGTATTGAACAAGTGCTGACCATTGGAAGAAAGCATATAAAATATATGAAATTAACTGCTGTCAGGAAATTAATGACATATTTTCCTACACCCTTTCAACAGCTATAAGACTTCTGTTCTACATTTCACTGACAAAGGTTGGATTTAATAGTCAAAAAAAAAGGCAGAAAAGGTAATGTATGGATGAAGGTATTCATATGATTTAGGATAAACATTTAAGAGAAAGGGAATAAGTTCTGAGACACAGAGCCTGTAATTCTGCAGCATAATTTTATTACTGTCTGCTGAAATTGGCTTCATCTCAGTTACTTTAGCCCTTAGAAAGTTTGAACAGATGGCATCACTTGCTCTAACTGTATATCTAATTTAATTTTCATGACTTTTTGATTATGTATATTTGAATTAATGGGCTTCTCTGTTTGTTACATCATCACATTAATGGTGTTTAAAAGATGGTCACATGTATCAATTCTGTATTGGTCAAGAGTCAAAAGTAAATGAAATTTACTACAAAAAAATGATGCTGAAAAGTAAAATGACTGTACTAGGGATAAATAGATATATCCTTGCTAAATTAAGCACAGCTCTTTGATGCCTAACCTACGTAACTAGGGAAGTGGATGGTGACTACAGGAGTGATTAATCACTGCGTCATATATGTCATTATTGCATCAATATGATAGGAAATCAACATTCTTTGAATCTTTAGAAGAAATATCTGATGTCAGATATTAGATGCTACATAAATAAGGAGCAGACTATCCTTTTTTTCTTTTGTAAATAAAATTCTCAGATAAGAAGTCCTTTATCAATCATGTGCAAGGGCTTCAGCTTAGGCTGCAAGTATATTTTCTGCCTGATATGGATTTGAAAGGAGGAGGGCATAAAATACTGAGATGCAGTGTGGGAATACCTGAAGTTTTTCTCTGTCTTCCCAAGGTCCAAATGCTCTTTTTAATTGCTAGAGTTGGTTAAACTGCAAAATGGAGCTCCTGAGCATCTGTTCCAGCCCAGACAGCTGTCGTGTTTGAGCCTGACCATCACTTTTCCTACGCAGTAGTCACAAACACCCACAAAACTAGGTCTGCTTCCCCAGAAATGTCTAAGAAGTGGGTTATTTATATGCAAATGCCCACCCATATCTGCATGCAAACAAGGAGTTTTGAGGCTAACGAGTATCCTTTTATGTTATATTTGCTGCAACTTCGAAGTAGGGTTGAAGAAACATAATCATGTGCCTAAGCATGTATTAACAGCAGTGAGCGGTTAGTGCAGCACTGAACAGCTGTCACAAGCAAATTTCATTCAGCTGCTTTATTTGTGTTGTTTTTCCCTACGTTTTTAAGGCTGTTTTATCTCTCTACATCTCTACATATGTTCTAGAGAATTTCAATCAGTCATCTCACAATAGTTATTCAGCAACACATTAAACTGACACAAAATGCCTCTGTTAGCTAGGTCCATAGGCTCAAAGCTTTCACAGTCTGAGATATTTTATATGGCAAAGGAAAAAGGGGAAAGATGGTTTTGTTTTGTTTTGTTTTTTCTCCATTTAGAGAAGTGGAGACCTGCAATTCAGTGACACCATCACCCAGAAGAAATGTTTAAAGGTTAAAGGATTTAAGGAACCTTTTGATTATTGAAGCTTTCTCTCTTTTCAATAGAAAAGCAAATGCTGTATCTCATACCACCAAGAACTGCTTCTTGTACAGGACCTCCAGAGCTCTTCAGTTCTGCTGCTTTCCCACTGGCTTGCTTGGCAGCACTCCTTTCCTGCACATCTTTTGCAGAATTTCTGGCTTGGATGGGGAGTGGGAAACCTTTGCAGATGAGCATCCTCTGCCCAGGTAACTTTTTATTGCAAAAGCCTATCCAACTTTCCTCAAATGCTTCCTGTGCTGTGCTCCATGGCATCACTCCCATAATATTTTATCACTGTTTTTTTGTGCCTTTGGCAATTTTATTATCAAACATCTTGTGTCCACAGCAGGCAGGAAACTGAGTCAATGCTCTGGTCAGAGTGTGGGCGTAAGAACCCTCTTTGATGATCCTCACATACCTGCTGTTCTTGAGGCCCACACCACAACAGATGGCACATGGGAAGAGAGAAAATGGATATTGGATACAGATTGGGCATGAGGGGAATAATGTCTTCACCAAAAGGGTTGTCAAGCACTGGGTCAGGCTGCACAGGGAAGTCACTGAGTCACCACCACTGGAGATGTCTGTTTGAAAGACGTGTATATGTGGTGCATAGGGACAAGGTTTAGTGGTGGACTTGGAAGTGCTAGGTTAACAGTTGGACTCAATGATCTTAAAGATCTTTTCCAACCCAAACAATTCTGTGATTCTATTAAAAACTGGGGTACATAGAACAGATCTATACATTCTCAAATATATCTCGACAGATCTGCTCCCTTTTCCCCATGTTTGCCTTGGAACGTTCAAAAAAGCCACCAGCTTTTTTCTCCTCCCCCTCCCTCCCCTTCCCCTCCCAATAAAAAGCTGTTTATAATGCTTCAAAAGCTAAAACTTTAAATGAATAAAAAAAAAGGTTTAAAATTATTCCAGACACAGGGTCTGCTCTGTAACCCTGTAGCTTGGAGAAATGTGGTAGATCAGAAATGCCTTTTCAGTTTATTTTAAATCAGCAGGATGACAGCACTTTCCGTTGCGGCTCTCTTCAGCCTGATTTTACCTGCAATATGCTACAGGCCTTCTGAAGAAGCGTTTTCACACATGCTGTAGATATTTGTATCTGTGCATCACTACTATCAAGGCTTTACAGATATAGCCTAACAAATAAGAGTAACAAGGCAACATAATAAAAGTAAGATACAGCTATAAGTAATTAATGCTTCCATAAGACTCGCCTTACAGTGTGAATTATTTAAAGGTTTAATTTTATAACAGCATCTCCTATAAATAAGGCTAAAATTGGAATGCAGTTAGCAATGACTCTGCACTATTTTTCTTTCTTATCTTGTATCCTTTTTTCTTTTTAAATCTGCATTTTTTAAAATGTAAATGGAAGTGTGACTTATGGACAGAGTCACTACAATTAGTAAAGGTTGTACCATCCAAATACCGGCTGTCGTGATTTTATCTTGAGTCCTCACACTCAAGAATAATGATGCTGGAGTGGGCAGGGGAGGAGTTACCATCCTCACACTCCATAATGATGGAGTGGGCAGGGGAGGAGTTACCATCTGTAGGCAGGGGACAGGCAATATAAGGGCTTCTGGGCAATAAGCAGCTTTTATTGAACAATATTTAACCCCTCCCAGATGAAATGGAACTTTTGCCACTGCTGGTACTGAGGAGACACTTAAAACCACCACGTGATACATACTTTCTTTGCCTTTTCAGTCCTTCCTTGCCTTTTTTCTGACATTACCTTTGTGTGTGCTCCACGAACATCAAGAATTGCAATTCATTCTTGAAAACCACATCAATGTACCTTTCTAATAATGCTGCATTAAACAGGTCAAAAAAGATAGCCCTTGTGCACTTCACATTTGGCATCACTTGTCACAGGTTTGATAGGATTCATTCGAACTTTTCTCTCCCAAATACAACTCTAGATTAGATGTTAGGATTTCTCTCAGCCAGGTAAATCTCTCAATGGAGATCCAAATTTATCTCCTCAGTATGCAGTGAGCCCTGTGCCACTCCACCCCCAGGCAAACACCCCTTTCCCTGCTGCATTATGGGCTGTGAGAGAGATTCCTACCTCAGGCAGAAAGAAAGCTGCTGCTGTGCCAGCCCCATTCTAGTCTAGGGGGACAAATACCTGGGAATGACATGTTTGGTGCTGGTGGAATTGTTACGGGATTAAGAATTTTGCTCCTGCCATTCATCCTGAGGCTGCTGCATGGAGCAGAAGCAGGAGCATTTCCCCAGGTAGGACCAACAGGAAGGTTATCTCAACTGCCTACACATGGATTATTTTCTATGTCTCCTGCCGACCTTTACAGCAATTTTACCTGTAGGTTCTGTGGGATGAGCTTACATCCAGCAGCACCCATGGCAATAGCATTGCCAACAGCAAGGAGGATTCCCATCAGGGTCAGCTTTCGGTCACATAGCTTCTTCAGCTTCAGCACCAAGAGCTGCCACTCATAAGATGTGGATGAGTAGGAGAAGCATCTTCAGAATGGTTTTTAAAATTGGTCTTGGAGTCACACTGCACCAGCCACAGCTGATATAAATCAGCAGATCCTCTGTAATTGATAGCAGATCTCTATCAGCTCCTGAAATTTCCACCAATTTTCATGGTGCTACTTAGCACATGCCCCAGCTGCCGATGCAAAGATGGACCTGTACTTCTGCTTTGGCCTTGTATTCCCAGGGAAAATGGGAGGGTTCTGGTTACAGGGAGAGGGAATTTACTGTTCCAAATTTCTCCTTTGGATCTGCCATGTGGTATGTCTTTCTGTAGGTCTTCTGCACGTAAAATAGGCAGATAGATCGATAAATCCATGGATTGATGGATGGATGGATGGATGGATGGATGGATGGATGGATGGATAGATGATGAAACATCTGAATTACACAGTCCTACTCTTCCAGATACAAAGAACCAATACACATAAATGGACATATCACAACCTCATGAATTTAATAATTTTTCTTGTTATTTCCATCAAAATATGGTGAAAGAACTACTTTTTTTCAAACAGTATGAATTATAAATATATATATAAAGACTCTACAACTGATTGCCTCAGAAAGTCATTGAACGTAGGAATTTTGTAAGGTTTTTACCTGTCTTGTTCATAGTGGCAGTTAAACTATCCCTTATTAATGTTAGTAAATTCTGGGAGCAGCATTTAGCACCCTATCTTGTCTAGGTAGTTTAAAGCAATATGGACACAAATAGTACAGAGAGTGTGGGCAGTTTACGCTTTTATTTTCTGTGTTTATAGGATCTCACCATTTAGCTGAAGCAGTGAATCCTGATGTTGTGTCTAACAGGATATTTCTTTAAATGTATCTCAGTCCCAGAAATTCCTGTGTGCCATTTTTTTCTTTGTTAGATTTTGTGGTTAGCTTTCTATCCTTACACTAGCTTGCATACCTGAATTAAAATAAGCAGTGTGGCCTGAATATTTCCTGCATGGCCAGAAAGTGTTGGAATAAAGTTAATGGTATGTTTCTGTTGCTCTTTCTCAGTATTGAGCTGAATCAACAGCATCTGTAGCACACCATACAGAAGATGAGTAGCGAGACAGGCTGTGGTACCACTGTGCAATGATTTTATTGGCTTAGTCTTGCACCCCGTTGAGAAGATGTCCACAAGGTAAAGCAGTCCCATCAATAATTCAGCATAGATACCTGCACACTGTATGTATGAAAGAAGCCACCGTGAGGGACGGGCAGAAGCAGGAGCCACCTTTCATCAGGCTGCACCGGTCCTGCAGCCAGAGCAAGGCTACTTGCTGGGAACCGCAGCCCTCCCTCCAGCCCCCAGCACCACTGCTGCATTGACATCAGCACTCACACCTCCAAAAATACAGGCTGAAAAGATGGGACAGCAGGAGCACAAACCCACTATTTCCTTTGCATCTGCTGCTGCTTTGCAGGTTGGCAGGCACCTGGGACTGCAGGGCTACTCTGGACAATTTATCTTGTTTTAAAGCTTTTCTGCATTTTGATGCTAATGAATTATGAAAGCTGCAATTAGTCTATATCATTCATCACTAAGTCTGTCATTTAGCCTTTAAGTGAAAAGGTTCTATTTGTTGTATATGCTGCTGATGCGGTGAATATTTATCTTTATTCTAATTATTGTATCTGGAAGACGTCCCTCTCTTAAGGCACTTGGGAAGCTACATGTGCAATTAAGTAAGGCACGAACTTGTAAATTCAAATCCTAAAAGCATAATGTGGAAGAAGCAGATAACAGAAGTGGGAAATTTGCTTCAGGAAAAAAAGCTTACAATGTAGAAAGATGAAGACGGTCAGTGCTTGCAGAGCTGTTGTGTGGAGCAGTGGGCAGGAAGGCAGCTGTGGGCTACAGAAACCTGCCTGCAGGATCTGAGACACAGGAGTCTTTGCAGTCCCCATGCAACTGATACCCGTGCTGCATCCATTGCTTTTGATTTTTTCCACTGCACTGATGCATCCAAGAAAATGTCTTTAAAAGAGTAAATCAGAGGTCTGCTGGCTTGACTTTGTTTTGGAAGAGGATGAAAGGAGGAGTTCCAGCTAGGAAAGAATCTTACGTTGTCCTTTACTAGTCTGACAGTTCTGGCTCCCTATCAGCTGCTGCAAGGCTGCTGTTTTCTCTGGTGCTCCAGTGTTTGTTCAGCAGTCTGCACAGCTGCTCCAAGCAGGGGCGAGCAGCAAGAGCGCGGGCTCTTCCTGGCTCTCACCCAGGTACCCATAGCACTTTGGGTGGAAATTGAGCATCCCAGGAGCTCTTCAGCAACCCTCTCAAAGTGATCGTGCTGGGTTTGTACTGACACCGCCTCCTGATTCTTACAGTATCTTTTCTACGTCTTTCTGGTCTGCCTTTGCGTGAAGCTTTTCCTTTTGCACACTCCTCCAAACTTATGTTTGTGGGGAAAGGGAAACAGCAAACCCAACCAACCTGCTCAAACAAGCCAGCCTTTCTATTACAAGTCCCGAGATGAGATGGAGCAGTGTGACTCATAACACCGGGGGCTTTGTCATGCAAGAACAGCCTCAGTAACTGTCTTCTGCCTTGATGTCCTGTAGGAAGGAACTGTTATCTTGGCTGATACAAACTTCACTCTGTGACAGGGTATTTGATTTCAGCACTTGCCCTGCTTCACATTTGACAGGTTGTGTTTAGATCAAGCATATCATCTGAAAGAAAAATCTGTCCTGATTTAGTGATGCCAATGGGCAGATTCTCTGCCATTTCCATAGCAGTTTGTTCTGCTGTCAACCTTGCTGGCAGAAATGTGTTTCTAATTTTGAACATGAATTTTGAATTGGTTCTCATGCCTTTCCCTGCTGAAGTCCCCTAAATCTCTGGAGAGGTGATTATTTTCTGAAAGTACTGAAGCATCATGATCAAGGGATGGTCAAAGTGGTGTAAAGCACAGCCTTTTAGGAAGGGAACCTGTAGCAGTGGGCTGTTCTTGATCTTCTTATGGCTATAATAAAAAACTATTACTTTTTTGAGAGACACACACTATGACACAGTCAGTTCTCCCCCCTGCATAACAGGAACATAGCGCTTGCTTGAACAGAAACATAACTATTTTCCTTTTTTTTTAAATGACAACAGGTGAACAAGCAGAAGGAGAAGAGATGTGAAATCCACTCCTGCATTGCCATTTTCCAGGAGTCTCTTCGCACGTATGCTTCTGGGTAAACTCAGGTGCTCTCATTCACTGTCAGCACAGATTAGCTTATAAGCACATTCTCCATTTACTCACAGACAGATCTTGTGTAATAATGGATGAGTCCCGGGTGAAAGGGAGCACCTGCATTGTCAGTCCCATCCCTGGGAAGGCAGATCCTCCATACACACTGGGCAAGCAGTAACCCTGGGAAGCACAGGCAACCACAACTGGTTTCACTGCAGGGGAATGTAAAACAACTGTGCTGAAGAAAGAGAAAGAATAGAAACCCAAGGTTTTTCTCCTCTTTAATTGCTGTCTTCTGTTGGTAGCACTGTGGCAGCTGAGTCCTCTCCTGGATAGCTACATGTGTGACCTGCACCTCCACTCCAGCTGGCAGCAGGGCCTGGGATGATGCAGATACCATGGACTGGAGATCTAACATGACATGAGAAAGGGGCATCATGGACAGCTCAGGCTGTCCAGAGCTGGGAACCCTGTTAAGGGTAGTGTGGGTGCCACTGGTGCCGGCAATGCAGCAGTCCTGGTGTTCGTGATGCCAATGGGATAAAAAAAATGGAAATATCACTTATTTGATCTGTCCCTAGGAAACTGAGGTTCTCCAGGAATGATTTCTGTACCTTACAGTGCTAATTATGAGATCCCATAAACTGGAATAAATCTTTATTGGCATTATAGTCATTTAAAATACTCTCCTCGTGGAAAAAAGAAATTTGTTGTTTTGCCATTTAAGAACTTTAAATCATGAACACACTCATACAAACAGAATTAAAATCATCTCCCGACCTTCAAAAGTAGCTTGTATGTTTATTAAAGTCTTCAGGTACAGGAATTGCAAAAATCATTTCCATCCATTCACAGTGATTTACTGTGCGTCACAGCATAAAGCAGCCTTATAAATTATTCTTGCACTGAGTTCTTCAAAATTTTCCTATCCTATTAGAGCAGTTAAGTGTGCTCTAAAAATAATTTAAACTCCAATAAACATATTCAAAATATTTAAATCAATCCAATGTTGACCAAAAAAATTTCTTATATTTTTCAGTCTCTAGCAATAAATTATTCTGTCTGTATATTACATGAAATCACAGATCTCAGATTTTAGTTGTTTAATTTGATGTATATCACTTGAAAATCCACCCTGCAGGAAAGCAACGTTAATCTTATGCAGCACTGTAAGGTGAAAGTGCTTGGAAACAGGGATTAACTTCTGCTGTCTGGCAAATACTGCTGCCTGGCTCTTTCAGTATCAGCTCTGTACAATCCAGCCTTTTAAATATCCCATCACTTGCCATTGCACATCTTCTCCAGTGCCATAATGTTTCACAACTATTACAGTTAGTGCATGAGTTAATAAAGATCACTGCAGCATGCTGCTATGCAGAGCCCTGTCCTATCAGGGATCATGGCAAATTGTACTGACCTAAGGAGACAGTCTTCACATGAATGCCTTATCTATCAGCACCTGCACAAACTGGATAATTATGTACCTTAAATGGTGGTCAATTTAACTTCACGGTCTCATTCTAGCCTCCCAGACTGCTTTTTGCTGTTCCTGAAGGAAAATGAGAAACAAGATCTGACTATTTTTCTGGGTTTTACTCAACACCTCCCTGAGACACTGAACCTGAGGGCAAACTGCCCATTGGAAGGACAAGCCGAGACACTGGTCCTTGCTGGACACATCCTCCTCTCCACCAATAGATATGAGCCAACAGCAGCTCTCCAATACATTGCGATGCAGAGATTTTCCACCTTCCTCACTTGCTTCCTGAGTCCCCTCCCTCTTCAATGATTAACCATCTTTATTGACAGAACCCTTACTTTTTATGCCACAGCTGCCTGCCTTCCCTCCCCCTGGAAGCACTAAGAATGCTTTCATGGACCAGCATCTTTTGACCTCCTAATGGAATGAGAGACTTCCAATTTTCTTACAAGACACCATTAAAGGCTCTCACTATCACTTTGTAGTACCACTTAACTTTTTTCTATTTCCTTTTTCCAAATTTGGATGTTTAATGAACAGTTTAGGATACAGTTTTCCTGTATCTGCCGCATAATTTATATGCTCAGAGAAAACTTCTTGAACAGCCTCAAATCTCTGAAGTATTTTAAAAACAAGAGCCCTTGAAAGAAGATGTTCATACACATGGAAATATAAAAAATACTTGTGAGTGAAAATTTTGCAAAAAAAAAAAGGAAAAAGTTTGTGTTTTATTTCAGTTTTAAGTTTTCCATTAAAATTGACGACATTAAACAAAATAAAATTGCAAAACATATATTAAAATAAAAAAGAATAATTGAAAGAATATGTTCCCAAATTATCAGCAACAGTTGTTTTACCATTGCAAGGCTGCTGTAATTTTCTCTCAGTGAAACAAAGCCCCATGGAATTTGCAACATTTTAATGGTTGGGTTTCAAGAAAACCACATTTTATGAGGTGAAAATATTTGAAGTTTGTGCTGATCAAAATTTTTTGGTACCCTGAGCTGCCCGGGTGGTATGAGTGCCCAAAAGATGGCCATAGGAAGGAAGCATATTCTGTGTGTTGAAGGGTGGCAGCCACTTGGCATGAGGAAGGTGGGCATGGGTATGCCGGCCAGTACAGATGCTCCATCCAAGATGACAGCAAAACTACCATGGTGCTCCTGCAGCCCAAGACAGAAGCTAGGAGGGATGGGAAGCCAGCAGCATCAGATAGGACATAGGACCAAACCAAGGCTCAACATTAGGAAGAAACAAACATAAAAATAGAATTGAGGTGATGTTACCAAGAAAAAGCAGAAATGTATTGCTACAGCTCACTGAAATAAAATCTAGATGCTTTGGTACCCAGAAAAAAATGCTGCAAGAAGTTTCCAGCGGCGTGTGTATAGATGGTACAGAAGTGTTCAAGTGAGGTGTTCATCTCTCAAGATTGTGGCTGGAGTTTTACAGAGCCTCCCATGGCTTTTCTATAATGTTGCAAAGAAATGGCCCTGAGAACTAGTAGATACCCCACCCCTGGCAGTGTTTAAGACCAGGTTGGACAGGGCTTGGAGCAACCTGCTCTAGTGGAAGGTGTCCCTGCCCATGGCAGGGAGTTGGAATTAGTCCTTAAGGTCCCTTCCAACAAAAACCATTCTATGATTTTATGAAATACAAACACTGGAAAAAAGTAATTGTTACTTCTTAAGCATTCTTAAAATGCTAGATATGATGGACCCCAGCTGGGCTAGGAATACATTTTTAACTTTTTTTACAGCAATATCTTCTATGACTCTATGCAGCAAAAATCAAATAGTTCTGAAAAATAAGTATTTAAATAAAAGCTGATGAACTCATGAAAGGAATTATGAGACGTGAGAGTCAAGAATGTAGGGGACTTCAATGGCTATGGATATAGCTGGTCAAGCAGAAAAATCAGTAAGTAATTAGGCTCAATAAAACTACAGTATTATACAGAAAGTACCTTCTTGGTTTTACTTAGTTATTAATAAAAATTTTAGGAAAATAAAAATAATTTGTAATCAATACAACCAAAATGATTACTGAAATTAGTTCTACTGTGTTTCCAGGAAAGTGATATGCTTAGAAAATAAATGTTAACAAAAAGAAGCTGAGGAAATAGTGGTGTGTGAAATCTTATTATTAACATTTCTGTAGCACTTGCCCAAGACATGTTAGATGAAACCTCTGAAGCAATCACTCCCTTGGAGAGTCACTCAGGAGTCTGGATGGCAGTCACCCGTGTCTGAGGTAGAGAACTCGATGTGCTATACAGATTTTGTCCTAGTTTGAGCAAAACTGGAAGGAACTAATGTGATAAACATGAAAATCTTACACAGCAACCTGCACGCTTTTAAGAGTTACCTGGCTTCACTCACCAGGTTTCACACCAGATGTCTCTCAGCTTCAAGGGAAAAAAAGAGAAGTTAAATAGGAGTATATATGTGCATATACTTATATGTGTTTATGTCCACATACCTGTATGGCCAAGTACATTTTAATATAAAAATTTTGAAAAATGGTCAGTTTTTTGCTAATATAAATATTCAACATTTTGCTACAGAAAGATTAATTACATAAGCTAATAAATTCTTACACTTATGTCAGAAACTTTGAGGCATATACTTAAATATAACAACAAATCCCCACCTTTACCCAAGTCATACAGTATTACATTGCAAATTAAAAGAAGTCTAGAGAGTATTTCAGTTCCAGTAGGAGAAAATGAGAATCTCTCTACAGTATTAAAATATATTATTTTTCTATCAGAAAAAAAAAAAATATTTGGGAATATTTCCCTAATTGTATGTTTAAAATAATCATAACAAGGCAGATGACTGGAGAGAATGCAGGATGTCACGAACGACATGCTAAAATGGCTTTATAGTTCTGTATCCTGTTCTTTTCTTTTGTTTTTCAGCTTGTTATGCTTTCCCCAGATGCAAAAGAAAAAGCATTCATGGAAGGCAAAGTATCAGGCAGCTGAATCCTAAATATTAAAGAGACCAAACACACTAAATTCCATTTCATGATGAATTCTGTGAATATTGAGAAGTGATAAGTTCACATCAAAATAATTATTATGATCAAAGGATATTTATGGTGGTTGAAGTATCCTCTGACCAACCATGACCATCTATAAAATCAGTATATTGATACAAAGCCAAGGCAGCATTTCTTGTCTAAGTTTTTACCTATGCAAAAACGTTTTTAAACATTTGGAAGCGAAATTAGAGATGCAAATCCTTTTTAAACTGCAGCCCTTTGGGAATGACAGTATTCTCTGTGTTTGCAAACTGTCTAACATTGGAGGCTTTGTACTAATCCAGAAAACTAATTGCATCACAATTATTTTGTAGAAAGTCAAATACAATGTGCAGGATTTAGCTAAATGAATGCTTAGGAAGATGTTTAAGCACATGAGCATCCTTCTCTTCCCCTCAAGCTGAATTCAACAGAAAAATCCACAGAATTAATAATTTTAAGTATTAGTTTAACTAAAAAATGGTCAGATTGCTTTGACCTCGAAAACTTCACTCAGCTCGAGGAGGATGAGACACATGCTTCATACATGAAAGCTTCTTTACACAAATTTGATGATTTCCAATGCAGAACTGTAAACTGCCAATTCTTGAGGCCTTTCTTTGCTTCTACCTGATGATTATGTGGATATTAGGGGAGAAAATGTACAAAACAAGGAGGGGAGATTTCTGATAAAGGCATAATCCCTTGCCTTGTTCCATCCTCCTGTTTTTCTCTTGCATCATTACCCTCCTCTGAGTTGTTCGAAATGAAAGAGAAGCAATCTCCTCCCTCACATTGATAGTAGCAGTAGATATTCAGTGGGCATAAGTAGCAAAACAATTTTTTGCAGCTTTTTATGGAACTGCATATTCTACAAAGAACTATGGCTCATTAGCACCTTCTTGTGGGACAGATCCTAGGCATTTTGGGATATCCTTAGAGAATCCAAATGCAAGTACACATGTATTAAATAATTGATGGTCTATAGTAACTGTAATGCATTTGTCTAGATGTCCTGTGGTGTGAGAAACCTCAATCAGTAGTTCACTTGCCTCTGCATCAGGAATCCTTTCTTTTTTATTTTCAGTATTAACTTGGCAGGACCAATTGCCCCAATTTCCAGAAATCCTTGTTGATTTTTTAAAGTCACATTCACAAAGCATTGTATTCAAATACAGTAAAGGATACTAAAAAGAAATTCTCCTACTTCTGAAGGGAGTGATTTAAACTCTGCGAAGGTAATGGCTTGCAAAGCTTGGTCAGAGCAGGCAGGAGCCAGGTTCTGCAATGGGCCTAGTGCAAATGCAAAGTGACCTGGAAGTAAAATGTAAATGTCACAAAACCTGCGACATGGCTGCAAGAACGAGAATGATGAAAATAAAACTGGAGTTTCCACCAGCCTTACTATACATAATAAATGTGCTTATATACGTGTTCTACTGAGATTGTCTAAAGTGTCTCCATTTTAGATGCCGAACTATAGCCTAGAGTTTGCATTGTGATGGAAAACACCAGAAACGAAGCCACATAACCACCACTGAGAAACACAGGAACAGGTTCCACTTCAGAACAAACAGTCAATATTGTGTTTGCATGATGCTATTTTTCCAGACAATCCCTTTTCACGGTTGATTTTAAACTGTCAGCGTTCATGCCATTTATTACCTCATCTGCATATGCACCAATTCTCAGTCCCACATCTTCTAGCTGACTACGACAATATTACCTATTTTTCCCTCTAATTTTCATTGCACTCTCTTTCCATTCTTTTTATGAGAGGATCAAACTATTAGTTTCTTTTTGCCTTAGGACTTCATCATAATAATGGGAAAAATGTCAGAAATATTGAAGAAAAGAGGTGGTGAAATGTCATGCAAAAGGAAGAAACCTTTCATGCAGTGAGTTTGTCAAAAGATACTACTTGACACATAACTGCTTCATTTATGGACTGTCAGATTACAAAGCAGCATTTTTTCTCCAGCAGAATGGCAGCAGATAGTCAGGCGTGATGCCACATATACAAGTCACACAGCAGAGACTTTTTGGGAGCTTGAAATTAATACCTTGGCTAAAGAAACCTTGACATTTATGAAAAGATTAGTGGCAAGAGTGATAGAAAATAATTATGGGTAACGGCAGGGAGCTGGTAAACTCTTATCAAAGTCTGACCCAGCATATCACAATGCAGTGCGAGGAGTGAAATGTGCTGTGGTCAAGTCTGCAACCTGCATCTGAAGAGCCAGTGAAGTAGGTTCTTTCCACAGGGGATCTAAAGTGGATTGTGCTGCTTGATAACTGAAACAGCTGGCTAAAAAGGGCTGGCCTTGAAGGCAGGGGGATTAAGTCACTTCAGATGAAATACAACTTGCTACAGAGCCATCAGCAGGTTCTGATGAATTAGTGCAGGGAACCTGCACACAGAGGCCAGCACTGCCTTGTAAAAGACATGGTCTTTTCAATAAAATACATGTGTTTGATGTTTGCTAGAGGAAGAGCATCAACTTTTCTAAGAAGTAAGACCTTCTTTGCAAAAGTGAAGACCAAACCCATGTATCTGGAAGAAAACGTTACGAATAAGAAATCTGTAAGTGTGGCAATGCTGCTTATTGCAGTGGTGTGGACCCTGTTCCTCACCCTGCTGCCCCTGCAAATCACTGCCTACTTGAACATCAGACAGAGCTCAACAGCACCCAAAGCAAAACAAAAGATACTTCCCACAGAAGCATCTTTAAAGCATGCACGGAAACAAAACTCCTTGAAAGCACAAAAAATCAGCAACTGTTGGGTCGGTTGGATTTACTGGAGCTGAGAAGGACCCTGAAGTAGCTGGTTAGCAAATATGCCACATAAAAGCACTCTTGCTTTCTGAAGATTTTGAAACCAACAGCTCGGTGTCTGAGGTTTCAGGTGGATGCCAGGAGAATGTTACCTTTTCCTCCAAAAATATTTGCGAAAAATATGTGTAAGAATGTATGCAAAGTGTTTTGTAGAGACATTTATCTATGCTGCTTTGGATAGCAAACCCAAAGATTAGTCATTTGGGAGTGTGTATTCACGTTTGTCCTAGTGTTAGAAATGTGGCCCAGAAAGGAAAATAGTATGGTAGCTAGAGGGACAGAATGCTTTAGAAAAAAATCAGGTATAACTCATGAGAATCTAGAGCCTTTCCTTTTATTCTGTTTAAATCTATGGTGTTCATTTTATTTCTTTAATTTTATTCAATTTACTCAAATGTGGTTTGTTGGAGTTTTTTTTTGTGGCTTGGAGTTTTGGTTTTTGGTTGTTTGTTTGTTTGTGATTTTTTTTTTGTTTGTTTGTTTTTTTGGTTTTTTTTTTTTTTTTTTTTTTTTGAGGAGGAGGAGTCAAAAATGCTCAAGATACCCATGTACCAAAAATAAATACTGGACATTCTGTTGACTGTATTTACAATGTAACCTCTGTTGGTAAGAGACTCTGTTTTCTTTTACAGAAAATAATTGCTGTTATGTTTGGCTACAAAGCAGACACTACCTCATTTTTTGTTTTGCCTTGCCAAGTAGCTCCAGCACACAACACACAGAAAATGAACAGTCTCATTGCTACAGCTGCGGATTTCATGCAGAACTCCACCAAGGTCTCCATTGTCTAGATTTCTGCCTATAAAACACCCCAAGGCAGGGTGATTTATAGGGGATTGAAAACTCTGACTGTTACTCATTACTTCTTGTTGCGTCTAAAGTTGACCAAAAGGTGTTCTTGCCTCCCATTGCCTTCCCCTGGGCTCCCTTGCTAAGCATGCTGTAGCATGCAATGCAGGTACAGCTCCATCAGCCTTCCAACAACACCCTTTCACTTGGGAATGGGGGCCTGTGTAATTTTAAATTTGAAGCAAATTAGAAGAAGAATCAGATTTTGAAATCTGGGGAGATATAGCCTGGAGAAGAGAAGGCTGCATGGAGACCTCATAGCAGCCTTCCAGTATCTGAAGGGGGCCTATAGGGATGCTG
>JASSUY010049902.1:0-23429 GCA_032466535.1 Forpus xanthops | reverse complement strand
GGAGGAGGGGAGGCCAGGGGAAAGAAGAGACAGGACACCTGACCCAAACTCACCAAAGAGGTATTCCTACCACAGCACGTCACGCCCAGGATGTAAAAACAGAGAGCAGAGACCCGGAAGGGTGGAGGTGCACTGCTTGGTCGGGCTTGGTATCGGTGGTGAGCGACTGTAATCTTTTCCCTTGTATTTTTCTCTTGTCGTTACTAGTCTTGGTGGTAGCAATGGTGATTTGTGTTAGGCTAAACTCTTCTTACCTCAACCTGTGGGAGTTGCATTCTTTCGATTCTCTTTCCCATCCCCCCAAAACTGGGGGAAGAAAGAAGGGTGAGTGAGTGAGAGAACTGTTGAGGGGCTTAAACCACGACAGCAGTCATAAACCCAGTAAAAATCTGAAAAACAAATAAATAAAAGAAGTGGATGAGAAATAACATGCATCTTCAGAGTGGGACAATTTTTTAAAAGGTGATATGCTACCCCACAGAAGTGTTACATTGCAGTTATCACACTTCACAAAACATGAAGTTTCTGTAAAGCAGTTCTCCCCCAGCCTGTTCATAAGTTTATTTTAAAACTAAGAGAGGTCTTATGAACCCACCCAGCAAAAGTATCAGAAAAAGGCAAGAGGATAAATATTCTCCCAGTCAGGAGACAGGTGGCAAACAAAGTCTCAGGAAGTGGAACAGGTGAAGCTGAAACAAATATTAAATAAGATGTGAACACAAAAATAACATGATCATGGGAAAGAAACAAAAATCCAAATGTTCCTTAGGATTGTTGGGCAGGGATTATGTCTTGATAGGAATAAATGGTTTATGCCAGCCCTGAAATAATAGATCCAGGGATAAGCAGATCTTTTGAAAATGCATAAATTCAACCAGCAGTGGAAGAAATAGGGAGAAAACTGACGTTGGTAGAGTTGCCGTAAAGGGCAAGAGATCCACAGAGAGAACATGCAGCTCACAGACATGTTGCCTAATTTTCCAACCATTCAGGCAAGACTTAATTAGAAATCCTGTGCCAGGATCATCTTTGCATCAAATCATCTTTGCTGCAGATCATTGCAGCCGAGGAATTTATAGGCTCTATATAATGGATAACTTCAGTAACCTTACAACAGGCCAAAGTCAGATAGACTGGGTCACCCTACTGCCTTGGGGCTGAATATGTGCTTTCTGTAGCTGCTTTTCCTTCACTCTCCCTCTCCTCTTTACTTCCTCCAGAAGCAGGAGAGAAGTCAGTCTTCTGTTCTATGATGCCGCTTTCCTCAGCAGCCTGATCATACTGCAGACCCCAACACCATATCAGAAATGTGATACGCTAGCATCCAAACACAATCCAAACAAATGCTCAAACACAGTAATAACAAGTATAAAGGTCATTCAGGAGTCTTTATATAATTTTGACCTATGTTTTTTGGTTATTTTATGCATATAGACATCATAATGAAAGAAAAAAAGAAAAATGCTAAATTAATACATATAGCAAACTAAAGGCTGTTAAAATCATCTATGGTTTTCACCATTTTTTTAAGCAATTATTGTTCTGAGAAATGCCATTTTCTAAGAGGAGGTTTTTTATTCACTTTCTCTTGACTTAAATATCTCTGCAGATGTTTCCATTCTGCATTTGAAGTTTATACAGAAGCAAACACAAATGAAGTTGACATTGTTTATTACAAAAAACAGTATTCCACAGGTATCAACTGGTTCAATGCAGCAGCTGAAAACCAGAACACACAGACCTTCAAAACGGAAGACTTTTCTGAAAATCCAACTAAAATAATTCTCTTTGCAGAAAGACACATTAGGTTTTCCAGCTGAGCTGCATTAATATTTTAGTCAAGTCTTCCATGGCATTTAGTGTAGCATGTATAATGCAGCATTTGAAAAGTTGCCTGACTCTCTTAGGATCATAATTATTTCTGTAATTTTGAAACCTGGTGGGGTGTGGGTAACTGCAGTAATTATAAGCCAATTTTCTTAATTAATGCAGTCTGCAAAATTCTCATACAAGCAACAGCAAAAATTATTAGAGTTGATTTCTATCAAAATTAATTTATAAAAAAGGCACTGAAACAATAACGCAAGACTCTTCCCTGACTTCATTAATGAAATTTACAATAAAAGTAATGAAGTGATAGATATAGTATCAGCTAGAGCAAAGGGGCCAAATTCAAAATTTAGTAGTGTGATATGCCTTTATGTGGTAAAAACAGAATAATGCAATAGAAAATAAAACTTTTTTTCTGGAAAGATAATTTTCTGATTAGTTTAAGCTACTACAAATATCAAAAATATATATCAATGAAACAGGATTCTGTGACGTTTGGTTAATTTTTGGCAAATAAAACTCCCTGCAACACACCTGAAATTACCAAAGCATTTCATATCGTTATGCTGAAGTCCAAACTGAAACTAAAAAAAAAAAAGTGTTTATTTACAAAAAAAGACGAAAAATCAAAAGTGGTGGCGCAGAAAAATAGCAAACAAAATATTGCAGGTTTTTTTTGGTTTTTTTTTTTTTTTTTTTTTTTTTTTTTTTGTTTGTTTTTTTTTTATTGTTGTTGTTCTGTTAACAGGTGCCTCTCTTTGAACTGTAGACCATTATGAAAGCACAAGCTATAGATTATGAAAATGTATACAAATTATTACATTGGAAAATGAAAAGATAGCTATTGATGCAATCCGAGATCAAGCCTAGACATGGATGCACATCATGAGATCTGGTATTAGCTGGAACAGATTGGTTTTACTTTGTTGCATTTTGCACAATTATGCTGGCATGACGTGAATTTCAAGTGAGCTCAAATTGCATCCAGCACTAGTAACATGTAAATTCCTAATCTTACCTCAGCAAGCACACTGTTATTACTACTCTGCCAACAAAGCTTAGGGATGTTTAGAAGTAAGAATTTTGTCATTAATTGTAACTTAGGGTCTTAGACAACCAGCTTCTGACATATGCAGACCTCTGCAGCTGCCTGCCTGGCTCAGGGAGAACTTCCAAGCTGCAGGGGAAGTCAGGATTTCTGACAAAGCACTCTTGAGAGCAGCTCTGTTAAACACAAGTGCAATACTGAGATCAGCTCATCTCTCAATCAGCTCATTTACCAGCCTAAAGAAAAGACTGACTAATGGTAATATCAAAACAAATAGCCAAACATGAGCAAAAAATATAAAACCCATTAAACCAACATAAATATCCTTTCATCCATGAACATGCAGTGTGCTAATTCAACTCTAGGAATATAACCCACAAATGACATGTGATTTAAAGTCTTCCTGGTTCCTACACAAAATTACATCCTTCAGTTTGCAAGCTTTGTTTGAGGAAAAGTTACTTGGTATCTTGCACTTTTACGCTTGATAGAACTCAAGAGCTATTTCTATTTAATTATCCTTGGTAAGAGACAAGTTTAAGACACATGGTAGACAGCTATATCTAGCCACAGTAACATGAAGGATTTGTTTTAAGTGATGTTTAAGCTACTGCAGTTCCACCTAACTCTGGTGGGAGCAACCTGAGTGTTAGCAGGAAGTAACAAGATAGCATCCCCCAACCAGTTCTGTTCCCACATTGCATCCTCTGAACTACTACAGAGCAATGGTTGCAAACACTGTCTCCTTTTTGTCTGAATTCACTTACTATTTTTGAGACATTTGTAAAAAAAAAAAAAAGAGAAAACTCACTCTGTGCTCACATTCATAGGTAAATGCAATTTCCTACTACCAACCAAAGTGCAAATATGACATTTATTCAGCAGGTAAAATACTTCTTAGCTTTCCAAAGATAGCTTTTAAATTGATCATTTATTCTTAAAAGTCATGCAGAGTAAATGGGGAAGAAGGGTTTGGCTTTCTATTTAAATACAGAACTATTCTCCCTATATACATTTATCTTTAAGTTCTTATGTATTTATATTTACAAACAAACAAAAAAATCTAACCAACCAACCAAAATTCCCAAACAAACAAACAAAAAACAGGAAAAAAAGGAAAAAAAAAAACAACAAAATGCCACCAACAAAAAAAAAAAACCACCTTTATTTACCAGAACATCCTTAATTGTTTGATTCTGCTGGTGAAGAAAGCAAGCTTGTTTCTATCTGTCTGGCCAGCTTTTTCTTCACTTGAACAGAGCTGCTTTTGCCTCACTTGTGCTTGGTTTCCACCTGGGAAAATCTTTCTTTGCAATTTTGAGGAACTGATATGTTTGCCTTGAATTTTCAGATGTGCGCATTGCCCATATGATATTTATTACAAAAGCAATAGCATCAGACATTTCATCAGTGGTTGCCATTCATCCCAAAACACCTAGGGTTCATACACTGTAGCTGTAGGACATGTATGTCTGAAGGCTTAATGGACATAACTTGTGCTATACAGTCAATGTGCATAAAGAGTTGGACTGCTGCTTCAAGAAAGCATCAGACTCCTTCACACATGACAAACAACATGTTAGGGTGATCCAGGAGATTCAATCAACATGTGGAACTTTAGGATAGGATTTTTTTTGTTTTGTCTGTAAAAGGAGAGAGGAATAGGTTTACTTGTATTTCTCAACATCATTTAATCCTGAAGGGAGGGCATTAAGCATCAAAATATTTGTCTTTTCAAGTTAAGAATCCAGGAATTTATCTTGAGTAAAATATGGGAGCTGCCTCCTGGTTCTTTGCCAAAATTTGGGGGAAAAACTTTAACAACTCAAGTTTCAAATTTAAGACAGTTCTCCATGGTTAGTATTCATATTTTTGTAACAGTCAGATGATCTAATCAAGATCAAGGCCATGAGGCATTATTTTGCAAACTACAGTTAGAGAGTCAAGGAACTAAAAGCAAATAAGTCACAGATCTTCTGCTTTTTGCTCCCAGGAGTTCCCTGGACACTGCCAGCTCTGAGCTGCTGGAAACAAAACATTGTGATGCTGCTGTGCTCACTAACTCTAATGGGCTATGCAAAGAGATTAGTGAGCACATTTAAACAATTTCTTGAAAGTGCATTGATAAATAAAAAAATTCGATGCAGTAAATACTGTCTTTGAAATTTCCCAGGCTTGTAAAATCATCTTGACAGCACATCATGCCCCTTGCACTGGCATGTTAGGTAAGGGTGACTGCCAAAATAAGAATGCATGACAAGCCAATTATTCTGGCCCGAGTGCCTTCTTAATTTTCTGCATGTCTCCAGGACTACAAAGTTTGTACTAAATAAGAACCAAAATTGCACTGATGCTTATGTGCAACCACAGAGGATCTTAGAGTTCACATAGGTTAGAACTCATTTTCAAGAGTACCAGCTTTGCAACTAATGTTAAACCTGAGTGTGCATTTCAGGTTTTGAATGCACACCAAGTGTGGGCCAAAGAAACTCATTTCAATTATGATATTCATCATTAATAGGAACTTCATAAAATAGTTCCCAGATAAAGCTCACCCTAGTCATAGCACTGAAAACTCACGCTGTTTTACAAAGTAGTTTGAATGTGAAAGATTTCAGAGGGGGTGAGATGATAAGTGAAGATCTAGAAGTAAAGACGTAACATAATTCGAGCTGTTTATAGGATGTTTCTGTGACACTTTAAAAGAATTTCCTACATTAATTCCTTCCCCAGCTAGTTCTTCTCAGTTTTAGAAAATAAGTAGTCTCTACTTGTTAGCATTTTGCTTAAACATTCTCAGTCACTCTCAACAAGACTGGCCAGCTACAGGAGATAGTCTTCTTGCTTACACACAGTGGAAGGTTCAGGAACCTTCCATTAACTAGGTTGTTACTATCAAATACTTGTTTGCTATAACTAACTACATTAGATAGATAATCTGAAAAAGAGACTATGACAACTCAACCCCACCACCATAATGATGATTTTCCAGTTCTGCCTTTATAACTTTAGATTTCCCGTGTCTCCAATTGCTCCTTTTGAAAAATAGTCAATTCCTTACATAGGAATTGCAATAACATGACAATTTTGGCTTCTGAAATTTAAAATGTATAATGAATAAACATAACACAAAATATATGTACAGAAATACTGAACCCTGAAAGATTCTTTTTTTAATAATCAAAGAGTATGCAGGCTTAATGAATGCACAAAGACTCAAATGTCAATGATATCAACTGAAATTGTATTTACATAAAAAGTAGAGTTAAGTATTCAGCTAAGAAATTATTGAGATGACTGGATGAATCACTAGCAACTGCAAGCTACAACAAAATGAGAGAATGAGCAAATAATCTTCTTCAAAGCAGATAACAAAAAGAAAAACCATATAACTTCCTGTGTTTTAATGTTTAGAATAAATGAAATATAAATATCCATCTGCTCACACTTGGCAATATGGTTTTTTCTTAGTATTAGAATTACTGCAAATGATATTAATAAAAATTACAATAATGAAGTCAGTTAGAGGTATTTAATTCTTGGAATCTTCATTTACCATGCTCTCAGGTTAATTGTTTCAAATCATTCTTCTCATTGTCAAAGAGAGATAGACGATATAATGCAAGCAACACTCTTCATGTGACTGGCACCTTCAATAGTTCTGGGGCAGTCTGTATCTTAGTAAACACGTATCTGCCCTGGAGTTCCAATGCGTTTTTCCAAAAAGATGTTAGTCCTTAGTATGACTGAAAGCATGCCCATGAAATTAATTTTAGATAAAAATTTGCTGAGGAAAACAGAAACCTGAACATGCACAAAGAAAAGTTTGTTCTAGGTAGACTATAGGAAAAAAAACAACACTAGGGTGGTAGCACTTAAAACTAAGACCTACTGAGTGAAATAAGCAACACCAGTAGCATTGATATGCAAGCAGAATAGAAAAGCTGTTTCAGACATCATAGTACCATCATGTCACTTTTCTTACCCTTACATTTCTGCAATCATGCCTGTTTTCCAACTTGCATTATTATCTGTGACAATAAACAGGAAGGAGAAAACCAAGAATGTCTTTGATATTCACCTTATCTTCGACCAAAGTTTGGGGTTTGAGTTTGCAGGAGTATTTACAGAACCAGACTTCCTAGATAATCTTTCCCACTCAGTCATAAAAACGCCTACATAGATAATGACTCAGCATAGTAATTAGCTATTTGCTTCAGGTGAAACTCAATCTTTAATGCCTGTTAATTTCAAGTGACATTTAAAGTTCAGCACATTTTAAGTACACTGCTAAACTGGATTTCCAGGTTAGCCTGCTAACATACTGTATACACCCTGTCACAGCCATTCTGTCAGTTCAGGGTTCTGAAATATTAGACATAATAACATTTCTAGTGTATACCTTCTGTTTAACATTATCAGCAGGCACAATTTACAGATCAAGTACATCTGTCTACCTTTCTAACAGAAGCGTATATGTATTAAGATACATAATGAGTTTTCACTGTTCTAATGACTTTTAAATGTTAAATATGAAATATTGCCTGAGGTAGTTTCTCTAGCATATTTCTGGAACAGTTGCAATTGCCTTCAGTATTTGGAAACAAGAATGATCACAAAATTTTCACTTCTTCAGAACAGCGTGCCGTGGGAAAACTGCCAGTGTTCTTCATTGCAATGAAGAACGATCTAGCATTTAAAATTATGATAACTCGATACTATTAAGTACATTAACATCTGTAATCCTATTACTTAGGTTATATTTGCAGCACATTGTTGGTAACAGGCTAACAAACATTAATATCAAAAAACACAGAGTCAAGGTTTGTATTTCTTAATCAACCTGACAACAGAAAACAAAGATCGGTTGCTTTTTTCTTCATTATTATTGCAGGAGCCAATATCAGTATGAGCATAGTTACACTTGGAAATCCAGAGAACAATTTTTCACCCGTAAGACAATAACTTTTCATTCATAAGAAAATAACTTGCCATCCATAAGACAAATGTGTAAGTCAGCAGGTTTATGACAAGCTGGGTTCTTGTAAATTCTCTCCACCTAAATCCAAGCAGAGCTCAGACAGGAAACTGAGCAGCAGCTGCACAAGAGTGATTTTTTTTTTCTCCCGTAGCACAAAGCTCAGTCATTCTTATAGCAGATAAATAAAACTATATGCAGAATCTGCTTATAGAGGGATGTGAACCCACCAACACCAGGGACTTTAGCAGAATCTGATGCTCAACAAGCAGATAGCTCCAATACATAAAGCTAAAGCCTATGACACAAATACTTGTGCACACTGAATACTCTAAAAGCTGAGCTGGAGTCTCATGCTCATGCATTTACAGAAGCCTTTCTGCCCAGTCTCTTACTATCAGTAGGGACAATGATGTTCACAGTCATTTCTTAGCTTCTTGCTTTCTATGTAGTCTTGGAAAGTAGAACTGGGTGTTTGAATCTTTCAGCAGAAGATGCAACTGAAACCATGTTTCTCCTTTTTCTGGAAAGCACTCTGAACAGAAGACCTTTAATGAAAAACACATACCAGCCACATATTCTCCATTACCACGGTGTTAAAACAAAATAGTGAGCTACAGTAGTTTCTTTGAAATAATTACGTTGGTAAACACTGACACAGGAATATTCTGGGCTGTGAATGGTAAAGCACCCAGCCCCCAACAAACAGAATTACTCAAACACATGCTTTTCCTAAACATGTACCAGTATACATTTCTAAACAAGCTTTTTTTGTTGTGTTTTTTTGGTTTGTTTGTTTGTTGGTTGGTTGGTTTTGCTTTTGCTTTTTTTTTTTTTTTTGACAGTTTTGATATTTTACTTCTTCTTCTTATGTTTTTTTTTGTAGAAAAGGTTAAAGAAAACTTATTTTCAGACCTGCAACATGTATCAGTCGATGTCCTGCTGTTGCATAAGATCTGAGGGTACCACCTTGTGTCATAAAACTATCACTAAAGTACGAACTCCATGGTATGCATTACTTCTTGATACTTATCAAAGTTAACACACAAAAGTTATGCGGCTGCACTTGACTACAATGCAGCAGACAACTTGAAATCTGGATGTGGGACAGATTTTCTCCAGGCAACGATTTTTAGATTTCAAGTTCTGGCCTGCATCCTGCTGTAATTTATCATTTGAGTATTTTCTCAGACAGAAAGTAAACTACATATTTGTCCACCTTTTCTCTTTCTCTGGACTTACTACATAGCTACTACTTACTGCTGCTGCTTAAATCAGCAAATGTTGTGAGCCTTCACAATCACAGTCAACAACTGAGCTATCTTTTTTTTTTCCCACTTCAAATAATCATCCAGAATGATATGCAATATGCTTGCAGATCAGAACTGACCTTCCTGCTCAAAATCCATACAGGTGTTAAAAGAATCTGGTGAAGAGTATGCATTTGAATCTTTGTCTTTATGTCTACAGCAATAAAGTCAAAGCAACCAGAAGATACGTACAGGAGAGTACAAAGACACATGCCTTTCCTTCTTCATCTTTGTAATAACAGGTCAGCCAAATCCTCTCGCCTAAAGGTCTACCAGTTTCTTCACTCTATCTACACAAAAGAGGGAATGACGTAAACACAGTAGCCATTCAAAATTATATACCATTTCAGCTTACATGGTAAGCACCATTTATGCTTAGAACGAGAATCTTCCTTTATTTCATTAAGGACTGAAACCACTCTGACTTTCTACCCACAAAAGCCAATACTGAGTAAGTTACTGCAACCATATAGATTTCCAGACAATGTGCTGCTGCAGGGACCCTAAGAGATCTCAAGGAAATATCGTAAGTATCCTGGATCCTTGTAACATTTGTCATTCCTTCATCTCACCTAGAGCAAGAAAACCCTAAAAAATGAAACAACAACTAATTTTGATGTAAACCTCCCTAAAACCACATCGTGGAGAACAAAAGTCTTGGCAAGTTCTTCGCAAAGTCTTGGCAAGTTATCAAAGATACAAAGTAGAAGGGGAAAGAAAAGTAAGAAGGGAAGAAAACAATGAAATAGGCCCACCATCCACGGTTTCAGTGACATCTTCTCAGTCTGAGTGGAAAGTTTTTTAGTTGTGGTCCTTGCGTTAAGTGACCCTGCTGGTACCCAGGATGCACATAGACAACTGCAGGACGGTTGCATTTTCATAGGGTTAGGCTCTCTTGGAAGTCTCCTACAGGTGGGAACACATTCGCAGAGGGTCTGGTTCACATTGTGCCCTGGCAGGCGCGGCAGTGTCTGTTCTCTGCCTCCAGGCAGTTTAGTGCCCAGGCAATTGATCTTCACAGCCTCAGGCCAGACAAAACAGAGAAACACCCCTCATCTTGCTGGAGATGTTCAGTTGTGTTACTATATGGACAGGTATTAAACCAAACCCTTATGAAAAGGGTTATAATGCCTCCAGGAGTTTGCTTAGGGCTTTTTTGCTTGTCTGTGGGCTTTTGGTTTTGGTTTCTTTTGGGGGGGTGCCGTTTTTTGGTTGGTTGGTTGGTTTTGTTTTTGTTTTGTGGGGGAGGGCGTTTGTGTGAGTTTTTGTTGGTTATTTTTTAGTTTGTTTTATTATTATCATTATTTTTCCTTATGGAGATTATTAACATTAGTTTTCCCAGATCAAAAACTCTTTCAACTGTGATGTTTTTTCTCTGAGCTTTCTCAATTCTGTGCATGTACAGAAGCTGTTCTTATAAAGAAATGCCAAGGTCATGATGTTGGTCAGCAGCAGCAAGTAGTAGTTACCACTGAGAATTCCTCCAGGACAAAATCTGTCCTTTCTAGCAAAGAGTGCAATTTTTTGTCTGTTTTTTGTTTGTTTGGGTGTTTGGTTTTATTGCTGTTTTTTTTATAATGTTCCCAGTCCTGTTGTAGAAAATAAAGGGAAGGGAGGGAAGGATGTGGTGCATTAACCTTTATATAAAGCACTAATACAATGCAACCACTTATGAAGCTGTACTGAAAATAATAAAATCAAACAGAAGTTTCACGTTTTACCACTTGGGCATATTTGTACCAAGAAAAATCAGCTATGGTTTTAATACACTGGACTATGTACTTTAAACACATGCTCAATTTTACCTCATAACTATTTTCCAAATCTTTAGAAAAAGAACCAAAATAATTCTATAGCCAACTGATGGAGAGACAATGCTTCATCCCTGCCTGCACTACAACTGTTACCTTTAGGCTACTTGGTAGTGATTAAACATATTTCCTTCTAAATAATTACATTGGTACAAATCAAGAGAAAACCCTACACCTGCTTCAAAGGCGGGGAGAGGGGAGAGGAAGTTTTCTACCAAAGCATTCTTGTTATGACTTACAGAATAATAATTTTTTAAAAACTGAGTTTGAATCTGTGTTATTCCGTATAAAAAGGAGGTGACACACAGAGGAAAGAACATGAGGAAAAAAACAACAAAGTTAAAAGACAAAGGTCTTTCTATATGCTGTTAAATATGCTACTAAACTTACAAAATGGATGGGTATGAAAATAAAACACGTTATGAAACAGATTATGTTAAACACATGCTTAAATGACACTTTGAAGCAGTACACCTCACTCCACAATGGGGGTGGAATCATTTTTTATTTTTCTTAAACTGATTTTAAATGCAAAGATCACATTTAGTTATCATTATCATTTCATACCACTTTTTGCAAAAGGAGGTTTTATTTGGTATAATTTTACTCACACTTGTGTCCTGACTAGGGAAACTTCTGAAAATGTATGCAAATATCAAAAAGAAAAAGATTTTTCTTTTCCTTCCATTTAGATTTGGTATTGAAGGAGTACATGTGACAGCAGTAAGAGTAATCCTTTGGGTTATGAGAAAGGGTATCAAAGCATTAACCTTGCAGCTTGAGAGCAAAATGGAGGCTATTAAAAGTTTCCAAGGTAGGAAAGAGATAATGTATGTTCAAATGTGTGTCGTATTTCACGAAATTCAATTTGTACATTTAATATGAATTACACAAACTTGTACATAAAATTCCGTGTATTTTGTAATGACAAACTGCACATTTTATCACAGTTTGAGAATGAAAGGCAGCAGGGATGGGAAAAAATATATATGAGAAGTATATAGTATGCCCATAAACACAAATGTTCTTTGAATATTTAGGAAGAGTTTAGGCCTCGACTAGTAGTTTGAAAGCAATTCTGGCAATTTATCCAGAGGATAATCAGTACCAGTTGAAGACATAATGCTCGTCCTTCTCAAGACAGGCCTCCTACAGACAGTAATTATCAGCTCACATCTGTGCTTGAATCAAAACTTCAGGCTGGAGCAGTCAGCGTCTGAAATATGGCAGAGAAGAAAACTTCAGTCGGCCCTAATGTTTAGAGTCAATTTAAACTTGACTTGACCTGTTCCATCAACTAGACAAGTCAGCTGGCTCCCTTAGCACATATGCCATTTTACTTTGCAGTGCTGTTCTAAGGTTAGTGCAATTCAGAATTGCTGGTGTCCCTTTCAGCAAACAGGAAAGGATGGAAGTTAGGAAATATGCTTCACTTTAACATTTATCTGCAATGAGTAAAAAGTTTTTATGTTGTCACAAGTAATTTCAGTATGATAAATAGTGATTAATTGTATCTCGTTAATCTATATTAATGTCAGCTCTGCTATAAAATTCTCAGGAGTCTTCGACAGACAAATCCTCTCATCACAAATTTCCCTTTCATTGGATGTAACATTCTACATCCCGGACCTTTCTTCACTAAGAATTAGAATTCATCACAGCACTGACGAGTGAATCTGGGAGTCGCAGAGACAAAACTATGGTTTTCTATAGATACATATCTCATGGAGAGTTCTCTAGTGTATAAAATAATGCAAACTCTGACTGAACTTTTTCATCATTGGAACATCCACTGTATCTCTCTCACATCTGACATTTAGCAAGAGGTAAAACATTGAAATCTGCCTTCCTGTTTTCAAAGGGTTTGGAAAAACTCCCTCCCTAAGGATAATCTGTGATATTTCAGATACAAGAGGTACAAGAGATCATGACTTAAACTCAGACAAAAGCAACAACAAAAATAAAGTCTCTTGCTGAAATTACGTTAAGAACTAGTGTTTTCAAAAATTCAGCCAGCATCATCTGAACAAAGAAACAAATGCTCTGATATACAGAAATCACTTAGGATTTTTTTACAAGATCATAGAATCATAAAATAGTTAGGGTTGGAAAGGACCTTAAGATCATCTAATTCCAACCCCCTTGCCAGGGCCAGGGACACCTCCCACTAAACCATGTCACCCAAGGCTCCATCCAACCCGGCCTTGAACACTGCCAAGGATGAAGCATTCACAGCTTCCCTGAGCAACTCATTCTAGTGCCTCACCATCCTCACAGCAAAAATCTTCTTCCTTATATTCAACCTAAACTTCCCTGGTTTAAGTTTTAACCCCTTACCCCTTGTCCTATCACTACAGTCCCTCATGAAGAATCCCTCCTCAGCAACCTCATAGGCCCTGTTCAGATACTGGAAGGCTGCTATGAGGTCTCCATGCAATCTTCTCTTCTACAGGCTGAACAGTCTCAACTTTCTCAGCTTATCTTCACACGGGAGGTGCTCCAGGCCCCTGATCATCCTCGTGGGCCTACTCTGGACTTGTTCCAACAGTTCCATGTCCTTTTTATGTTGAGGACACCAGAACTGCACACAATGCTCCAAGTGAGGTCTTGCAAGAGCTGAGTAGAGGGGCAGGATCACCTCCCTCTTTGACCTGCTGGTAACACTCCTTTTGATGCAGCCCAGGATATGATTGGCTTTCTGGGCTGTGAGCACACACTGAAGCTGGCTCATGTTATGTTTCTCACCAGCCAACACCCCCAAGTTCTTCTCTGCTGGGCAAATATATATTAAGATAGATATATTAAGATGTATGTTAAGATACACAAAGAAGAGATAACACTAAATTAAAAAAAAAAAATTCACACCAAGTTAAACATGCAGACAAACTAAAAGTTTACAATGAATGGCAGAAAGGATAACAGTGCTAATGAATGCAAATCATGAACTACAAACTGAATAAAATTGGTAAGATAAGCATAGGGACACAAAGGAAAACCAGCACAAACTACCTAACAATGTGAGGAGGGTGTTTTGAATGTACATTTAAAAAAATATAGTAATCCTGGTAAATGCATTAATATATTCCACAATGGAAAGAGAGGATAAAATGAGGAAGAACTAATCATTTCTACTGTATACTAGAAAAATGGGATGGGAGAAGAGAGCCAAGCCATCTAGCACAGGAAAGATTGTATCATTGAGGCATCCTTACTTATCCTTTTAAGCTCATAATCTGTGACATATCCCCCTTAAAATAATTCAACGTGAGTATTACTTCATTTCTCTTTTCTGGGTACAGAGTCCATTTTGCCTTAATTAAACCCAGTTTCTAGTTATTTGGCATAAAATTTCAGGGGAGTAAAAATCGCATTATACATTAAACTGATATAATACGTAGGTGGAGAAAATCATTACAGTTTTCCTTCTTGTGCTGTCTGGAGGTCATCTTTCTTAATATTTTCATAAGACGTATTTCGCTAGTAAACTTATTTACATTATCTATAATATTTTCACAGCTATAGCTCTTAGCAACAGCTAATTTTATTAAGCATATTTCCAATCACAGTATCCTCAGCATATGATCTGTAATTAACCCAATACTGTAGAATTTAAGGGACGTGAGCAAGACTGACAGCAGAATTATAACCCTGAACTTCAGAAAAGCAAACCTTAGCCTCTTCAGGGACCTGCTTGGCAGCATCCCATGGGAAGCTGCCTCTAGGGGTCAAAGGGACACAGGAGAGCTGTCTGATTTTCAGGGACAGTCTTCTTAGAGCAGGCTAATGGTCCTTTCCACTGTGCAGGAAAGCAAGCAAGCACAGCAGAAGGCCAGCACGGGTGTACATGGAGATCCTGTTTGAGCTGAGATGAAGAAAATGGGTGGGAATTATGGTGGAAGCAGTAGTACAAAAACATAGCCTGTGCATGTAGGAACAGAGACAGCTGCAACAGGAATTAACAAGAGAAAAATGGAAAATCAAAATTAAGGGTGTGCGCATCAGTAGCAAAAGGACAGGTGAGTGCAGCAGAAGAAAAAAGTTCAGTATCACATAACCCACTTTGACATGTGCAAATCCCAGGTACCAGATGGGATATGTCAAGGGTGCTTAAGGAGCTGGCCCATGCTGTTGCAAGCCCAACCTTTACTATCTTTGAAAGGCAACAGCTGGGGAACCTTCTTGTTGACTGGAGAGATGCAAAGGGACCCTTAACTCAGTCTCAGGGAAGGCTATGGAGCAAATGCTTTTCTAAGGCATTTTTTAAGAAGTGAAAGACAACGTGATAATTTTTTGAAATTAAAGAGCTGATTTTTGCATGTTGTTTATTAAATTATATTCCTTAAGATGTTTTAGGAGATCCTAAAGAGGAAGAATTTCCAATTTGGAGGAGACAGCCCCCTCTCAAGCTGTTAATAATTTGAACTCAAAATGGCTTAATACTAAAAGGCAGAAAAAGTAACTTTTGCTCATTTGATATATTCCTAGGAAGATTAGAAGTACGTAGGAACATTATCATCATCAATTCTACTCTCACTCCCACCACTCTTTTGTATATTTAAGTTAGTGAGAACACAGTACCACCTGTATTCTCTTCCACAAGCAATGCAGTAAGTTTCCAAAGGTGATATTTGCATAATTACACATGCAGAGCGATGAAGATTAATTACTTCATATCTCGTAGAAAAATACTCTTTATTCACACTGTTGCTCAAAAATCTTTGGCAGAACTAAATAGGAATGTAGTAGCCCAGATGTTGTTTCAATGACAGGATCATCTAAATTCAGTGTAAATTTAATAGGCAACAGTTAGAGGAGTTATTCTGCACTTATGCTTCTATATCTGGCAGCTGTACAAGATGACATTTAGAAAGACATTTATAATGGCAAGCTTTAAGGAACAAAAAAGGTGAGAAAGAAGAGGATATGTAGGATCTAAGTAGTGTAAGGGTTCAAAATCCTCAGGTGATGTGGGTGAAGATCTGAAAAAAAAACGAAACAAAAAAATTACATAAAAAGATTTTATAGTATTGCTTTCTCTGAAGTTTACAATTTTGCAAAGAAACTCAATGAGACAGCTGATGGTAGTTAAGCATGTAATCCTTGTTGGATGTTAATTCATTACAAAGTCAGCTCAGAGGATTAAAGTGCTCAAGGTTACCTAGTATAGGCCATCAAAATTAAAAGCTGTATCTGACTGCAATCATTTCCTCACAGATATGGCACTTTGCTGTTGCGAAGTCTTCTGGAAATGTATTCTATGATTCTTTTTGCATGACTCGTTCCAGTTCCTTCCCAATAAACTGTGAAATAACTTGTCAGTGATTCTGAACTCTTTGGAATGTGATGGAAGAAGATGAGAACTGGAGTTATTTACTTGCTTTATCGTGAGCAAGACCAAGTTACCAACATGCAGAAAATATTGAACCAAGTGTTAGTCTTTTTATACAGCTCTGCCGGAATTTTTGCATTAAGAAACACATTATTTAGTCACTTTTTCATAAGACTACTGTTTCTTTCAGTATATACTGCGACATTACAGGTGCAAACACTTTAATATACAAATATACTATAAGTAAACAGTTCATCTTTTCACTGCAGGTTACTGAAATTACTGCATAAGTCATCAAAACCAAAACATTATCATCATAGAATATTTAGGGTTGAAAAGAACCTTAGGATCATCCATTCCGGACCTCCCTGCCATAGGCAGGGACACCTCTCACTAAACTATGTCACCCAAGGCTCTGTCCAACCTAGCCTTGAGCACCACCAGCGATGGAGCATTCACAGCTTCCTTGGGCAACCAATTCCAGTGCCCCACCACCCTTACAGTAAAGAACTTCCTCCTTATAGCCAATCTAAACTTCCCCTGCTCAGAACAGTCAAATATATGCTTGTAAGTGTATATACATATGCATGCATATACCGAGTGAAAAATTTTACAAAAAATTGAACTATTTTAACAATAAGCACATTTGTGTGGTTAAAGACAGACATATCTGGTGGGCACACTATTGCCTAAACCAGCTCCTAGCCAGAGACATCAACTGTATCTAGCATAGTACCATATCTAAGCTAATGAGCCCAGAGTGCTTGCAGTCAAGAGTGGCTGCTTTGCAGAATGGCCAGACAGCTTGCTTTATTTCCTGGAAATAATTCTCTAACCATTCTAAGAGTGAAGATTCTATGCTCAAAACCAGTGCCAAACTGGCATACAATTGAATCTAATTTCCCCAAAATACCAAAGAATACCCTCAGGTTAATCTGGTGTAAAAAGCCATTCTTTACAGAAATAGGCAACTGGAACAGTGATGCAGATTCTTCATTAAAAGGGACATCAGACGAAAACAACCAAAATGGAAAACAATAGATTTTCCCAAGCACAACTATAATGGAGTAAATAATGTTCAGAGAATAAATTTTTTAGGCAAAATAAATTCTAAAAGATGCATAAAACTAGTGTCATTACATTAAATCATTCTGTTTGTATGTAACGTATGGGGGTGAGACATTGGAACAGGTTGCACAGGGAAGCAGTGGCTGTCCCATCCCTGGCAATGTTCAAGGCCAGGTTGGATGGGACTTGGAGCAACCTGGGCTAATGGAACATGCCCCTGTCCGTGGCATGGGGTTGGAACTGGATAAGCTTTAATGTCCCTTCCAACCCAATCCATTCTATGATTCTATCTGAAGACTTTACAAAGTTACAATATTCTAGTGTATCTGTTATGTACATAGACTTCACTAGGAGATCATAGGGCGTGTTTTATTTCCAGTATACCAGCAATCTTCTCAAAAACAAAAACAAACAAAAAAAAAAAACAAAAAAAAACAAAAAACAAAAAATAATTAGTTTTCAAAACCACATTCAATTATGTGGACAATGTAACGCCCAAATTATTCCCTGAATTTAGAATTCCTAAATTATTTAAGAAGAAGAATGTAACTTTAATCTTTTTTTTTCTATACAGAAAAGTTAATAGATATCATTAAGATTTCCTTATTATTCCTTGAAAAAAGATACTATGGATTTTCACTTTTCTAATAAACATTTTTTTTATTGCAATTCAGCATTCCAGTCACTGCAGCTCTTCCAACCTCTAAATGTTAGCATGCATTGCTAGAAAGAAGAAAATCACAAAACTCTGAAAATTAAGCTGATTTTTATTAATTCATCTACATAATTCATAGGAAAAAGTGTTCTTTATTAGCTCTTCCACTGAGAAAAGAAATGCCTCATTAATTTTAAACACAATCTGAAAATGCTATCCCTGTTAGATAGAATAATGACTGACATTAGAGAGAGCACAATAAACTGCACAGAGAATTCAATCACCATTATTCACTGTCATGTGAATTTATACTCGTGTGTAAATACACATGCTTTTTTTACTATGAAAACTTTGAGAAGTAGAAATCTCAAGAGTAACTGTGATGTAGGCGAGGAGTGAGACAAAGAATGTGGATTTAGAAATTAATAGACAGGTAAAATACTGACTTGTGCATATCTTTGAAATAATTGATGCTATCAAGCATCCACTCCTCACCCTTGGTCCGCAGACCTAGACATTTCTTGACAGAAAGCAATCAAGTCAGTCAGGTTCGATTTATTCTTGTCAAATTCATGCCTGCCTGTTCCCACTCGCTTTTTTCTCTCAGTTCTAGAAGTGACTTCCCTGTGACAGCCATATTACATTATATAACTTGTATCAGTCTGTTAAGTATATCTAGCTGTCCTATTTACTTTTTAAAATTAATCGTTTTGGAAGTGCATTCTTCCTTGATGTTCCTCCAATAGACGTTGTCATTTTGCTTTCTCTTTCTTCTTATACACAGCATGGAAATAACAGAAACAGCCTGTTTTTCTGATTAAAAGTCTTAACATCTGATTAAATGGATGGAAGTTGGGGAAACAAATAAATGATAGTTTCCTAACATATGCAGATGTCAGCTAGGTGAGCTTTTTTTAGGATATCAGCTAGCTAAATGGATTGAACATCCCCACATAAACTTTTTGTAGTCCTTGTGGAAGCTTGCTCATCTCATCCAACATTAGTAATCACATTGTGTTACTTGATTTATTGTAACTAATCTAAGTTGAAAGTAAAAACATCAAATGGTGGTGAAAAAAAAATGGTCACTCAGGGTATGAGAAAAACAGTAATTCCCAGAGAAGGAAAAAAGCTCCAACAACAAAGTAAAATAAGATTTGTGGAGGGGAAAAAGTTAAGTACGATTATGAGGTTTGTTATTCAGCAGCATATACAGGCATGTTGATACCTTCCCTCTAAAATCCCTCAGTTGCGCTCACTGTTCTAAAAGCATGAGTCATTCTTGTCTTTGTCTCAATATCTACCCAATTTACTACTTTATATATAATAAATAGGTCAGCCAACCGTTCAATTAATATGAAGGAAGATCGCACCTAAAAAGATTTGACTTATTAAAGACTTGCAATTTTTTATCAGCGTTGTATCATCTATTACATCTGTATTTCTCTATTAACACTGGTTATCCCTTCTCTGTCAATGTGATTTTTAATGCCTGCCAACTAAGGTCTATTGAATGAAACTTACACTCCTACTACAGGTCTCATGTTTCTCAAATAAAACCCTCTATCAGTCTAATTTGACATATATAAGTTCGAAAGAAAAGTATATCTGAGCATAGAAGTGTAGACCAGTTCCAGAAGAAGTCTATGTACGGGAACTTTAAAACTTTACATCCATCCAGCTCATACTTGACTGGAACTTTCCTCAGTTTATTGATATTTTTCCCATGTTGGGTGGTGCCAGACTGCACACAATATTCTAGATGTAATCCAACAGTTTGTGTCGCAAGCAGTGGCGTACCTGAAATTGAAGAAGGTAGAGACATGTCTTTATAGTACCACAGAAGTCAGCAAAAGTCAGCATTTGGGGACAAGGCTACCCTTTCTCAATTCCCCAAAGGGAAATTTGTAAGAATGTCTTCTATGTTAATTATTTCTTTTGAATAGAAAACAGTGCTGACACCAGCAAGTTCAAAAACTTTATAGGACATTTCTGAAGATATAGTTCACATGTATTTTCTTTTGTTTTATTTCTTCCATGTTCTACTAGTTATCCCTGGCAAGACACAACAACTGGTTGCAACAGTTATGTGTGGAATGCGCACTGGTTGCTCTAAATGGATATAATGCAGTGCATTACACAATTAGTACGATCTTTGATCCTGTTTCACAAGAATATGAGTGGCTCTGAAGTGATGAAATTAGCAGGTCCCACAGATTCTATTAAAATATCTTCTCTACACACTGGCAAGGAAGAAAAGTAATTCTTGCCCACTACCAACTTTCTTCTCCCGTATTATGCTTTTCACACGCATTAAAGAAAAAATAACGTATGGCATATTCCGCAAATATCCTGACATACAGTTTATGATGAGGTAAGTGTGGAAACCTCCGAGTTGAAAAGACTTTTTAAAGGAAATGATGTTATCGAAGCTATTTCTCTCAGAAATCCACTATTCTCAAGTATTTCAAACTAGGGTGTTAAAATACAAGACATCAAGATTTATTTAAAGATGTAAAGAAACTGTAGTAACACTACACTAACAAAAAATATACACATAGATATATACCTTTTCCTTACACAGAACTTAAAACCTCCCTTAAGTAATTTTTAAGACTCCTTCATTGACAAAGCAAAGCCGGCTTGTAGTTCTCTCCATCATCATTTTCCTTTTGGAAAAAATGAGTCCAATGTTACCTTTTTGCGCAGTCATTGAGGAGTTTCCTCAATGCACACCAGTTTAGAAGCAGTAGAGATCTCTGACTTGATTGACTTCCACTGCTTGTTCCTCTTTTTGAAATTTGCATATAGGTGTAAAAGTTTGGGAGACCTTAGAGTGAATATAGAGGCAAAGAAGGCTCTGAATGTCTCTACTTTATCTGCATCATTTATAGCACTAAATGCCTGGCGCATTTCATTGTGAGCCGACATTTTTATTTATTCTTTCACTGCTCAATTCTTATTATCTACAACATCCCTTGTCGTTTCAGTTCTAACTGAGCTTCGGCTTCTCTGACACGTTCCCTGCAATCCCAGGCAATGTTTCTAAGTTACCCCTCTGAAGCCTGTTCTCATTTGCATCACCAGTATATGCTCTTTTTGTACCCAAGCTTGGTCAACAGATTCTTGTTCAGCCAAGCTAGCCTCCTGATACACAAATAAGCATTTTTCTAAGTGTTAAGATGAGCTATTCTTATACTTGAAGGTCTGCTAAGTAGGTAGGGGAAGTCTCAAGATAAAAAAAGAAGTATAGACATTACCCAAATTATTTACCTTAAACCATCTTTTGAATATACACCACAGAAATAGGATAATTTTTCCATAAAATGTAAGCTTTCTCTTTTTTTTTTTTTCCTGAAGCTTACTGCAAACTTAAAACTAGAGTTCAAATTTGGCCAGGTATAACCCTGTATATCCTATAGCATTTGCAGACCTGAATCCAACATCTGTGAAAATGACCAAACTTCATTGACTGCAGAAAATTTCAGATGGAAAACATTAGCAATAAATAAATAATTGAAATTCCAAAGTAGGTAAAATATTAGAAAATAAAAATTGATCCATGTGAAAGATATTGGAAGATATGTAGCCTTCGTTTTAAGTTCAAATAATTAAAAGTTATTATTTTGATTTATAGGAACAAAGTTTAAATGCTAGTTGCAAATTTCCCTGAAAAAAAGCATCTTAAAGGGTAAGAATTTTAACAGTGATAAATTTATACAAATACTGTTTTGGAAGTTAATTAGAGAGAAATTAAGTATACATAATAATTTATTATTTTGTTTAATCCTTACAGCCACGAGAAAGCATATCCAGGACAGCTGACCCAAATTAGCCAAAGGGATGTTCCATGCCAAAGAATGTTGTGCGCAACCTCGCAACTGGGAGAACATGGCTGGGAACCACCAATCACTGCTTGAGTCAGGCTGGGTATTGGTTACTGTGTGGTGAGTAACTGCACTGTGCATCGCTGCTATTTGCTGGGAGATTTTTCATGGAAACTCCCTCCTCCCCTCTCTTTTTGTTACCCCCTTTTTATTAGTTGTTGTAGTAGTAGTAGTATGCCTTACTTAATTTTAAATTGTTCTTATCCCAACCCACGGCGGAGGTGGGGGGAGGAAGGGGCAGAAGAGAAGGGAGCTGCATGCTATTTAGTTGCTGGCTGGGGTTAAACCATGACAAAGTCTCACTAGAAATACTGAGAATGATCAATCTGTCTGGGCCATCAGTACTTCCAGGGATCATCTTAACAAAAAAATGCCTTTTTTTTCTTTTTTCTGCTAACAGTAACAGTTCTCAGTAATTATTCATTTTTTTGCATGCTCTAAATCCTTTGGATCACGCAACAGTCAGTCAGGTGAACACAGCTTTTCCAGTGCTTCAGTTAGTAATCCTGTATTTTATATTAGCTTATTAGCAATAGGCAATTAGGCATTTAACTTCACCTAGGATCACATCTTAAAATCAAGACTAAAGCTCAATATTCTCAGCATCTGATCTTGTTCATTTTTTCCCTTAATAGACCCAAGTTAATGGACCATGGGTGAGGTGTTACTTATTGACTTGCTTTCTAAAACTCTAGAATTGACACAAAACTGCTTTCAGCTGCTTTAATATCTTCTGTCCCTTTACCAGTGTTTTTTGTTTGCTTTGTTTGTGGTTTTTTTTGTGCTTTTAGGTACTATCGATTTTATAGAATGATTTTGATTAGCAAAGCCGCAGCCACAAGCGCCATCTTTCTGAAGACTGAAAGTATATTTTATTTGCCATCTTTGGCTCTTCGGTTTAAGCAGAGATTGTTGTCATGCATCAACAACATGTCTGGGTATTTTCTTAAATAAATAAATAAATGAATTAATAAATCCGTTATTTTGACTACTAGTCCTAGTAGACATTTGTGAATATTCAATCAAAAAATACATAGTTGAGTTCATCCTTCACTAGAGAGTTCTTCGACTATTCAGATAAAGGAACAGATGCATAGCTATCTGCCTTTCATATGTTCATATAGAAAGTCTATTATCCAGAATTCTTTCAGATTTCTAAGTACTTCAGCACTTAAAAAGTAACCACACACACGTCTACAACCAATTGTTTTCACAGCTCATAAACCAGAGACCACATCCCAACTGTGCCACAATCAAATATAAATATATATTTATATATTAAAGGTATACATTATAGTGCAGTTCTGGTGTCCTCAACATAAAAAGGACATGGAACTGTTGGAACAAGTCCAGAGGAGGGGCACGAGGATGATCAGGGGGCTGGAGCACCTAACCTATGAGGATAGGATGAGGGAGTTGGGGCTGTTCAGCTTTGGGAAGAGAAGGCTGCGTGGAGACCTCATAGCAGCCTTCCAGTATCTGAAGAGGGCCTATAGGGATGCTGGGGAGGGAC